>LPNX011125401.1:62151-74408 GCA_001517045.1 Pseudotsuga menziesii | reverse complement strand
ATTGAAATTCTATTGGTTCTTGAATTCCAACTCACAAAAACTTATTTTGGCACGTTTTCTTATAAGGCCCATTTTAGACCCCAAATTTCCTCTAATGGGCATTCGTCCCAATCTTCTCCGAGATGGTGAAGGGACCATATCTAATGGGCTTGAGCTTCTTGCCTTCTCCTTTCATCCTCTCCTTGCTGATGTGAATCCACACTTAATCTCCCACCTGAAACTGATGATCAACTCTATGCTTGTCATGGAGAGCCTTGTACTGGGTTTGACTCTTCTCCAACTACTCTTGCACTGCTTGATGTACCTGTTGAACTCTCTGAATGAACCTGCGGGATTTGTCTTCATCCTTGGAAGTTCTTGAACCAACCTCGCTCCCATAACTCAAGTCCAATGGACTCTTTGGCAAGTACCCAAAGCATGTCTCAAATGGCGAGATCTGAGTGGAAGAATGCATAGCCCTGTTGTAGGCATGCTGCACATACTGGATCTGTTCATCCCATAACTTAGGATGCTTGTTGCAATAGCCTCGAAGCAAATGGACAACTGTCATGTTGACTACCTCTGTCTGTCCGTCAGTCTGTGGATGGAAAGCTGTGCTCCTCTTCAGCTTGGTGTCCATCATACACCATAACTTTGTCCAAAACTCTCCAAGGAATCGGGAGTCCCGATCCGAGATAATGGACGTAGGGAGTCCAAAGTGAACCCATACATGCTAAAAGAAAAGAGATGCAGCCTGCTCTGCAGTGACCTGCTTTTTACATGGCATAAGAATACACATATTGCTAAACCTATCCACGACAACATACAAGTAATCATGACCCCTCCTAGACATAGGAAAACCCCCCACAAAATCCATGGAAATTATTTCCCAAAGATGGGAAAGAACAGGAAGTGGTGAGTACAACCCCAATTTTCTATTAGTGGGTTTACAAGTAGAGCACATCACACACCCCTTTACATATTTTGTTACAATGTATTTCATGCGAGGCCAATACATGAGTCTTTGCAAATGAGCCAAAGTCTTACCTACCCCAAAATGCCCTGATACAAGAGAAGTATGAGCTTCTCGTATTACATGGACTCCTTCACTGATAGGAACAGATAGCTTGCCCAAATGATACAGCAACTTTCCCTGCAAATAGTAGTCTTACACCTCTGTGCCATTGGTTAGCTTCTCATAAATCTCCTTGAAATCATCATCAGTAGCATACTGCTCAATATAAATTTCATGGGATAAAGAAGCATTCTTCAAAACAATAGATGCAACAATAGGAGGTCTAGAAAGCATATCTGCCACTTTGTTACTAGTACCCTTCTTGTACTTGATCACTAGATGGAATTGTTGAAGAAATCCCATCCACCTGAAATGATGAGCTTGTTGGAGCTTAGTCTAGGACTGGAGATACTGCAAGGGCTGATGATTGGTATGGATGATCATCTCCTTACCCATCAAGTAGTGTTTCCACTTCTTGACACTCTGAACCAAAGCATACAACTCTTTTTCATAGGTGGGGTAGTTGATCATTGCTTGAATAAAAGTCTTTGAATGGTAGCAAATAGGCTTGCGGTGCTGCATCAATACTGCCCCCATGGAATATCCACTGGCATCTATCTCTATCTCAAATGGCTGCTGCAATTCAAGCAAGCCTAGGATTGGGGCGATGCTGATCTTTCCCTTCAATGTGTCGAAGGATTTTTGCTACTTACCTCCCCACTGGAAGGATTTATTCACACTTGTTAAGGCATGCAAAGGAGATGCTATGTATGAGAAGTTCTGAATGAACCTCCTCCAATATTGAACACCTCTTAAAAATCTTCTCACTTCAGTAGCGTTAGTAGGCTTAGGCCAATTGACAATTACAACAACTTTTGAAGGATCAATTTTTAAATTTCCACTTCCTACAATATGACCCAAGTAAACTAATGAAGTTTTTCCAAATTTACATTTTGACAATTTTACATACAATTTCTCCTTTTTCAAAGTGTCCAACACTATCTTTACATGCCCTACATGTGCTTCCCAAGTTTTACTAAAGACCAATATATCATCTAGATAATCAATGACAAAATCATCTAAGACTAGCCGGAAAACATCATTCATTACCCGCATAAAGGTTGCAGGTGCATTGCAAAGCCTAAAGGGCATCACCAACCACTCAAATAGACCTTGCTTGGTCTTTAAGGCTGTCTTCCACACATCACTTTCTGCAATTCTGATCTGGTGGTAGCCACTGCACAAATCCAACTTTGTAAAGAACACAGCATCTTTCAACTGGTCGAGCAAGTCATCTATGTGAGGAAGTGGGTATCGATTCTTGATCGTGATCTTGTTGAGAGCCTGATAGTCAACACACATTCTCCATGTGCCATCTTTCTTCATCACCAACACAATCAGTGAACCACGTGGAGAGGAGCTGGGTCTGATCACTCCTTGGTCCAACAAGTCTTGAACCTGCTTCTTAATCTCTACCATCTCGACTGCAGACAACCTGTACATGCCCACATTAGGAAGAGGGGTATCCTGTTGGAGATGGATCTCATGCTGAATCTCCCTTTTGGGAGGAAAACCTGAAGGTTCCTGAAATATTTCATCATAGTTAGCCACAATATCAATCATATCATTTTTATGAGAAGGATCACAACTTTTGAAAGCATCGGATGCCTCAGCATCTTTTGCTCTCACAACCATGAGCATGTATCTCTTATTATTGTTGATGAGCCATTTCATCTGTCATGCACTAACAAGAGTGGTGTTATCCTTCATACTATGAGCTCTCACAATGTACACCCCATTTTTGGTGAGATGGTACTTGTTCTCATGACGGAAGAATACTGCTTTTTTATCATACAAGTATGGGCTTCCCAATACGATACTGCAGATGTTAAGAGGAACAACATCTAAGTCCACCTCATTGATCAACTTTGAAGCAATACAAACCTTGACCTGCATTGCTTAGTCACCTGTAGCTTAGCATTATCACATACCCATCCAAGAGGATAAGGCTTGGGGTGAGGTTTAGTTTGTATGCCCAACTTCTTAACAACTGATTCTAAGATCAAATCTACTTGAGAACCCGGATCAAATAATGTTTCAATCTTTGTATGCTTAGACACAACTCTAATGTGAAACAACTCACTTCTTCTTTTATCATTTTCTTTAGAAACATGAGTAGAACTTGAACCAGTATGAGGAGTTTTGTTACCTTGCATTCCCACGGCTGTAATCATGGTTTCGTCACCTGAGTCAGAATCCAAATCTTGTTGCGCTGTTGCAACGGTCTTTTTCTTCTTTTTGCCTCCATAATGCTTTGGCCTCTATTCAGGATGCAACTTCCAACAACTTTCTTCATCATGACCATCAGTGTCGCAATGTTCGCAATGGAGCTTTCCTCCTTCCTTCTTGGCAGTAGCTGTCTTCTTGCTCTTGTCTTTCTTTTTGGATTTGTGGTTGTTGTTGGGCTTGAAAGGCTTCTTCGGATGGTCTTCTTGCAAATGCTTCCCCCTACTCTCAAGATGAGTAGCCTGAACACTTGCTTCATCCACACTAGTAGGATTCAACAACAGCAAAGTATGGCGTAGATAATGATGAAGAGCACCAATGTACTTCAAAAGAGTTTCAAGAGAATCTAAAGAAATATTCAACTCTAAAGCTTTATTTCTAAATTATTCAGTAAAATTCTGAACACTCTGACCCTTGCCTTGTCTAAAACTTTTCCAATCCATAATAGCCTTTTGAACATAACCCAATGGATAAAATTTCTTATGTAAAGCAGAAATGAAAGCATACCACGATGAGAGAAGATTACCCATTTGTTTGCTACCTTGCTGAAGCTTGCTTTCCCACCATACAAGTGCGGTGCCTATCAGCCGAAGTGAAGCAAACTGAATCTTCACATCTTCTTCTTTGATCTACTAGACTCGAAAATAGACCTCAATTTTCCTTATCCAATTGTTCAACTTCTCTACATTCGCTTCCCCATTGAACATGGGCATATCAAACTTCACATCGAGCTTCAATAAGGGCTTCTTTTGAGGCTCTTTGTGAGGAACCTTCGAATGCTGAGAATGAGATGAGGAAGAAGTACTTGAACTTGTGCTTGAAGATGAAGGTGAAGAGGGAGGCTCAGGAGGCTCTTCGCCATCTCCTCCTTGGTTAACTGAAGCGTTGCCTTCGTCCTTCACTTCTTTGTCTTCCTTCTTTACTTCACTGCCTTTTCTTTATTTTGCCATGTGTTCTTCATAGTCTGCAAACAACTTGTCTACCTTGTCATCCATCATGTAGAAGACCTTGTGAAAGTTTTCCTCCATCTCGATGCGGGCATCATTAGCATCCATCTTCCTCCTTCGGTGTGCATGTCTGATCTTAGAATTGTAAGGCTCTAATGTACCCTCACCAGCTTGCATTTTATCCCTCATGAACATCCACACTCACAATCCAACATCAAATCAACCTGCTCTGATACCACATGATCTGAAAACAAGATCTTTGCTACTCTATGACGTTAACATGAATTGCATAAAGAGCATGAATGAAGCTCACAAATCCATAAGAAGAGAACCAAACAACATAGACAATACGCACATAAAGACAACAAGTTGATAACGGAGTTCGTCCAGGATGGACTACGTCTCCGGGCCTGCTTCTCAATAGGAGGGCCGATCTATAATCTCAGCATAAGGCAAAATACATGGCAATCATACAATTATACCTTGGTGACAATGGTCAGGAAGAGAACCACTGCCCAAAACACAACAAGACTGCTTCCAGCAACTCTGAATCCTGAAGACGGTGTAAAATGAGTATAAACACTCGTACCTTCCTCCTGCAGAGCTACGCAATCTCTCTTCTCTCCTTTAGCTACAAATTCTCCACTCCAAATCATGAGTGGCAATGGAAACCAAGGGGGTTTATATAGTTTGGCTTTCCCCTCTTCACATTTTCCTCATGTTCTCTTTGGTTACAACAAATTTGCCTCAATGGGCATGGAGTTACAACTCCTAAGTTGGTTCTCATGTCGTTGGGATTTTATTAAAAGTTTTTAGTTGGAAATTTACCAACTATAGCATATTATATTAGCCCTTGTTATAACCTACCCAACTGAAACTATGGAGAACAACCCACATAACAAATAATTTATTTACAAATCAATTTGTTCTTTCAACCCACTTTTATATAGTTGGAAATATGGCATGTGTACTAAATTTACACGGGCTCCACGGGCTCCATATGCAACGGAACTGTTGGCGTTGTTGGTGCATAATCGTTTCGGTCGGAGCTCCTGCTCATCGCCGAAGGGGAGAACCAGGGGTCAGGGCTATCCCTGGCCCCTTTTTGTACCAATATAAACTTTAACCCAACCTTAAATAAATTTTATTGCATATGCATACCAAGAACCACATGTAGCCCGAGTGGCAAAGGCGCTCAGCATTCTTTGCAGAGGTCATGGGGTCAAACCCTGTGGAGGCCATAATTTTGTATTAGATTTATTGGCCAATCCCGTGCTGCCACGTGGTGGCCTGGAATTGGTCCACCTCATGCCCAGTCGGCGTCCAGTCAACTGCCAAGTCACTACCTGTACTGCCATGTGTTCAATCTCCATTGGTTCGTATGTGCATGCCATGTCAGCTTGTCCGTACTGTATGGATGCCACGTGTCTCCCTGCCAGTGGTGCCACATGGCACCCCCATTTTTCCAAATTTGCATGTTTCATCAATACAACAGAACGCGATAACTTTCTCATACGGAGTCTGTTTGAGGTGAAATGAATGTCGTTGGAATTGTCTCAACGAGCCCTTTGATCTGACGCCAGTTTTGCTGAGATTGGAGGACTTTAAAAAAATTTCTTTCTTGGATCCTCCTAGATCAGATCCACCCATGATTGGTGTCCCTGTGGGAAGAATAATGTCTACTGTAGAAGAAATTTCTTTCATTTTCACCTCAGCCATCTAGGATGAAGGGGTGCTACCTCCCCCAGTAAGTACCCCTAGATCAAGCATACCTACTACGCCCTTAACTCCAGTGAGCCGAGTGGTCCAACCACTGGTTCCCACAAGCCTAGTAGGTGCTTCTGGTGGTATGGTCACTGGGATTCCCAATGTACCTACAGTTCTAACCTCCTTCACACACACTACCCAGAGTGGTCCTATAGGATCCTTGGCTTTTGTCCAAGGATTTCCTTGGAATGGGGGGCACATTCCCCCATCCACTCCATACGTAGGCCCACCACCCTCTTATGTAGGGGTGCAGTTTGGAAGCACTAACCCTTATGGTCAAGGTTTCCAAACCTCGATCTCTGCTCCATTCATGAGCTCTCCCTTTTCACTTTTTAGCGGAGGGATACCCGCTCCTGTATTTCAAACCCCAGTTTCAACTGGGGCAGCCAAACCTCTTATACTGCACCTCATACCAACAATCCTGTGGCCTACGGATGGAATCTGTTTCAAAGTAATCCATCCACTTCGCAACCGGTGGCAGGGGGAAACCCCACCTTTACATATGGGAATTTTGGGGCAAGTCCCTCTAATCCCCAAACGGGTACTTTTAGTGCCCCGGTTTGACCTAAGCTTCCTTTCCCGGCAACGTTAAACTTACCTGATTTTTATAAACTGATGAATGAACCAGTGAGGCATGATCCCTCCTGGTTTCCTGTACCCATAAAGTTGCCCTCAAACATCCCAAAATTCAAAGGCAAATTTGGTGAAGATCATGGGGCTCATTCCACCACTTTTCATTTATGGTGCTCTTCCAACTCACTGAATGAAGATTCAATTAGGTTGAGGCTGTTCCAAAGAACATTGATGAGTACTGCAGCAAAATGGTACATTGAGTTTCCTTCTGCTGCGTTTAGTAGTTTTTGGGACTTGGCTAACGCATTCCTTAGCCACTTTCAGCTTCCTGTCTGATATGATTTCAGAACGGACTTGTTATCTACCTTCCAGCAAAACAAGGCTACCCATATCTCGGATCATATCCAAGAATGGAGGAGGTGGAAGAGCCTTATTAAAGCCACTATTCCTCCTGATTTCTTGCTAGAATGGTTCCTTAAATCACTATTGCCCTATATATCTAAGGACGTATCTACTTCAGGAGTGACGAGTGAGGAAGAATCTATCCTCAGGGCCCAAGAACTTTACTTGATTTAGTCTTAGTCTGGGATCTTATATGAGATTATCCCTGAGGCACTGAGGCCAACACACGATGCAGAGAAACCTAATCTTGGACCCCATGCCGATGGTGTGGTTGGGTCCTTCAATTCTCCCACTATCGAATATTTGTCCAAACAGCTTCATCAGCTATCCATCAAACATTCTATGGCGGAGGTATCAAAGGCTTCCCCCTCACCCCAAAATGCAAATGTTTTTGCACAAATCTCTTAGAAGGGCAATCAGCAGCCCCGTGGGAAAAAGAAGAGAGGAAAGAAAGGGGAGGGAAATCAAAACAAGCAGAAACCTGCAAATAATGCTGATGGGGGCAAGAAAGAAAAGAAAAAGGTGAAATTCCCATGCAAGTTGTGCCATGAATATCACCTTACCCATCTTTGTCCCCTTATGGAACAAGCCCAGAAGCTATTAAAATCTCAACAACCGACTGTCCCGAAGGATCTGTTTCCCCAAGGCTATAATTCTTCTTTAGCTTCAAATGTAGCAGGGGGCACTCCAAATGCCCCTGACCCCAATTATATCAACATGGTTTGATCTTCAACTTTGCTACAGACCAAGAATAAGAACTATGAAAAAGAGACCTTTGAGAAGGGTAAGTTTATAGGTGAAACTTCTAACCCTCTCATGATTGAGAAACCTGCCAAAACCATGCCCAAGATATTGAAAGGTGTCTTTATGAAGACCTTGCATAATCCTAATGCTAGGGATACATCCAACTACTCCGTGGTTGAAGACTTAGCCCAGACACTTTGTGCAATGTCAGCTTTAGAGGTGTTACAGAGTTGTCTCGCCCAGTGGGATGCACTCTTAGCAACCTTAGGCAGTATGGACTCATCGAGTCTCATGGCAAAGTTTCACTTGTCTGATGTCAAAATTTTCCTACCTTACCATGTATCCTTATCGATAAATGTCATCCATGGTGGAAAGACCATTGGAAGGGTAGTTGTTGACGAGGGTGCTTCTACATGTGTCATGTCCTTGTCTTTTTGGAAAGCTCTTGGATCCCCATAGCTGGTCCCATCAAACACCCTGCTTACTACTTTCGATGGAAGGTCATTCCGTCTGCATGGTATCCTACCGGCTTTTGAAATTAAGCTGGCAGGGAAAGCAATGTCTATTGAGGTGGAGGCAATTGATGCACCTTAGGACTATAATTTTCTCTTGGGAAGAAGCTAGACTTATGCCATGTCTTCTATTGCATTGACTGTCTTTTAGGTGGTAGTGTTTCTACACGAAGGGAAGTTTGTTACTGTAGACCAACTCAATTTTACCCAGAAAGGCCGCATGGAGTCTAATGAGTCCCCTGTACCATTGGTTGATCAGGTTAAACCTACTACAGAGAAATTAGGGGCTAGAATGTACGCATCATTGATGGGCACATTTGATCTTCCAGCTCTGATTAATTATATAGGTTCTACTAGTGCGGGAAAGTCCATTGCTACAGTTGTTGATAGGACTGATCCTTGGGTTCTCCCTACCCACCATGAATCTGAAGTGCCCCTATCGGTAGTGGAAGTAGCTTATCAAGCTATCACACAAACCACTGTTTATCCCATTCCGGTTCCACTCTTAGCCCTAGAGGAACTGGAAGAATTTTATTTGCCTGCTTGGGAAGAAAACTCTTTGCATTGGATAGATTGTTTAGATATGGTTTTACCTTCTGATGAAGCCATTCTGGAAGCCATGTGCAGACGAGATAAGATCTGTGAAGATCTTCATCATCGATCCTATTTTATTCCAGAGCTAAGCATGATAGAGAATCAAGAGTTTCATGTGAGACTGACAGATGATGTTGATACGCCCATTAATCCCTTACCCATGGAAGGAATGTTTGCTAAGGGGTATATGGAAAATATTTTTTCTACCATTCCTATCAACATCTCTATAAATATTAACGTTGTGAAAAATATACATATCAGTGCAAACTGCTCTCCTGAGGAGATTGCCATTTATACCGCCTTGTTTAAGGAATTCCACGACGTTTTTGCCTGGTCATATGAGGAGATGCTAGGAATTGATCCATCTATAGTCGAGCACAAGATCCGAACATACCCTAATGCTAAACCTGTTTGGAAAAACTTGAGACCTATTAATCCGCAAAAGCGGCGGCAGTGAAGGTTGAAGTGGAAAAACTGCTAAAAGCTAGTTTTATTTATCCCATAGCTTTGACGGAATGGGTTTCCAACCCTATTCTTGTTGATAAGAAGCAAGGGACCATACACGTCTGTATTGATTTCAGAGATTTAAACAAAGCCTATCTTGAGGACAAAGCCTATTATTGATGCTTGCATGGGAATTGAAGTCTTTTCGTTTATGGATTGTTTCTCTGGATATAATCAAATTCAAATAAAACTAGAAGACCAACATAAAACTGCTTTCATTTGTCCTTGGGGTACCTTCGAATACAAAAAAATGCCATTTGGATTGAAAAATGCTAAGGCAACCTTTCAGGGGGCAATGAATTTTTCCTTTCATGATATTAAATCCATTGTCGAGCCCTACCTTGATGATCTGCCTGCACATTCTCATAAGAGGATTGACCATCCAGATCACTTGCGTTTGATATTTGAATGATGCAGATACTATAAAATCCACTTGAATCCCCATAAGTATGTGTTCTGTGTCGAGTCAGGGAGACTGCTCGGATTCATTTTTTCTAATAGAGGCATTCAGGTGGATTCGTTAAAATTTGAGGCCATTGTGAATATGCCTCCTCATTCTATTAGGCAACTTCAAAGCCTGCAGGGAAAGTCCAATTTTCTTCAACGTTTCATTGTAAACTATGCCAATATTACTAAGGG
Source organism: Pseudotsuga menziesii (assembly GCA_001517045.1). Classification (NCBI taxonomy): domain Eukaryota; kingdom Viridiplantae; phylum Streptophyta; class Pinopsida; order Pinales; family Pinaceae; genus Pseudotsuga; species Pseudotsuga menziesii. Next base: position 64,446 of record LPNX011125401.1, on the reverse strand, counting down.
TTTCGTGCACCTACTAAAAAAGGACACCCCATTTGTATGGGATGAAACTGCACAACTCGCATTCGAGGCATTGAAAAAAGCTTTGTTGTCGGCACCATTATTGCATCCGCCAGATTACTCTAGGGATTTTATATTGTATTTAGCTGCATCTAAGTCGACCATAGGGGTATTCCTAGTCTAGGTAGACGATAAGCTCCAAGAGCATGTCATTTACTATCTTAGTCATGCTTTAGCCAGACCTAAACTCGGCTACTCCCACGTCGAGAAGTTGGCCTTAGCAACTGTCTATGCTGTTCAAAGGTTACGTCACTACATCTTACTAAGGACTACAATGGTAGTGGCAGATGTTAATCCTTTTCAACATGTTTTGTGACGATGGATAGTTGGAGGCAAATTCAACAAATGGATAGTCATTCTCCAAGAGTTTGACTTGGATTTTTAGTCCGCCAAATCCAAAAAATCCTTAGTTTTTTTTTAGCTTATTGTAGAATTTCCACTAGGTGAAGATATAGCTATTGAAGAAGACTCATTTCCAGATGAGCACATCTTTTTGATTTCCACCTTTGATCCTTGGTATGGAGATATAATTATCTATCTCCATACTTTGAAGTATCCTACAGCTTTCTCGCGGGAAGAATGACGTAAACTATGCCTACATGCCAAGAACTACCTCATTATAGGAGATACCTTATATCATAGAGGGGTAGATTATGTTTTGCCTTGATGTCTTACCCATCAGGAAACAAATATTATCCTCAATGATTCCCATAGTGGAGTGTGTGGGGGTCATTTATATGGGTTAGCAATGGCCCAGAAAATATTGCGTGCCGGTTATTTCTGGTCCACAATCTTTAAATATTGTGTGGAAGCAGTGAAGAGCTGTCATCCTTGTCAGATTTACACCAAGAAGATGTGGTCACATCCCACTTCTTTATTTCCTGTTATCTCGATGGGCCCCTTCATGAAGTGGGGGATTGATTACGTGATATGTAACCCATCCTCGGTTGGGGGGCACAAATATATCATTGTTGCTGTGGATTATTTTACAAAATGGGCAGAGGCAATGCCCACCTTTAAAGCTGACGAGGAAACTGCAGCTTTTTTCATGTTCAATCAAATTATAACATGATTTGGTATACCCAAGGTGATTATCACTAACCATGGCAGTCATTTTCAAAATAACATGATGACGAAACTGACACTATGATAGGATTTAGACAAGAACATTCATCCTCGTTCTATCCTCAAGCCAACAGTCAGGTCGAGGCTATTAATAAAACTTTGAAAATTATCGTCAAACATACTATTAATGCAGCCTATTCAAACTGGAATATCATGCTGTACCCTGCTCTTTGGGCGTATCGAACCAATGTAAAAACTGCTACAGATTTCTCCCCCTTCCAACTCATCCATGGAGTGAAAGCTGTTACCCCGATTGAATGTGAAATCCCATCTTTAAAAATTGATATTCATGTGTTACCGGATACGACTGAGCTTGAAGAACTTGTAGAAATTCAGGCCAGCAATAGATTAATTTTACCCACAACAATTATCAATTGATCATGCAAAATTGCTAACAAGACAGACTGAATATGGAGCTGTAACACAAAATTATATTAACTGGGTGTACAATAGCTAACCTTGTAATATCATAGGCTGTTGAATAAATAGACTACATGAAGAAATCGAATGCATGAGGAAGCATCGAAATCTAGCATAAAGCAGGCTTACCAAAAATAAGCAAATCCCCCATAGGTGTAAAAGCTGGATCCCAAATCTGTCATGGAGCTCAAGAATTGGAAAAAAGGCATAGGAAAGCTAAAGAGTGGTGGAATGGAAGCTCATACATGCTTTTGCATGGAGAAAAGAGAGGAGGATGTGTAGGACAAAAAACAAGTTCATCTCACCTAGTCTAGCTTTCCCATATGCCTTAAAACACTGCAAAAGCAGGCAATAAAGCAGAAAAAGCAGATAGGTTCCTAGGAGGCCAGGAATAAAGCAAATTTGATTCCTAAGGCTTTCCCAAGTGCTACATGAGTCAGATATGGCAAGTTTGACCTCTATGGATAGGCAATTAGCAACTTGCACAAGGTGGGACACATGAACTAGGCAAATAAGACAAAAATAAATGAATTAATGTCTAAGTGGGTAAACTATGGGTTAATTATTCTAACACCCCCCCTTAAGCCTAAATTTATGAGTAATAAATCAAAAATATAGGGCCTAGAAACAAGGCTTAGTCACCCTTTTACATACTGCAAATCCATACAACCAAGGAAAGAGGCAAAACCAAAT
>LPNX011125401.1:0-59407 GCA_001517045.1 Pseudotsuga menziesii | reverse complement strand
TTTGGATGGTTTGATGGTGCCCATCATCACCAGCTTGTCTTGTTCTTGTGTGAGAGATTCCATGAAATATGCAAGGCTAGGCATCTTCCAGGTTTGAGCTATGAGTTTTGTGGCATAGAAGGTAGAAACAAAGATTGAGTAGTCATGTCCTAGCTTTGAGAGGATGGCCAATACGAGCTGATCATCTTTCTTTTCGATACCACACTACTTCAGCTACAAAACTAGTGCTTTGAACTTGGAGAAATATAGCTGCAGGGATTCAAAGCTACTGGGACTCAGAGAAATCAGCTCATTTTCGATCTGATGTCCCCTCATCTCATCTGTATTTCCAAAAAGATCATAAAGCTTCTCCCATACTTAATCCGGTGAAGTTAATCCATCGAGATGGAAAAGGAGTTCTCGGGAAATACTGAGACATAGGAGGCAATAGGCCTCATCTCTCCGATTGTGCCATTTGATCTTCTCTGCAGCAGCATTGGGATCTGCTTCTATAGCCATAGTCACCCTGTAGAGGCCTTTCTCTCTCAACAAGATCTCCATCTCTGCTTTCCATTCAAAATAGTTGAAGGGAGTCAAGATAGTTTTCTGTGAATCCATAGCTTTAGAAAATCTGTCCCGGCTGTCAGTAGAAGGCTCCCAGTATTGATGTCGAACTTGCAAAACAATTTTTGAAGGAGAGTAACAATCTACAATGGCTCTGATACCATGTATAAATTTAGGCCAGCAATAGATTAATTTTACCCACAACAATTATCAATTGATCATGCAAAATTGCTAACAAGAGAGACTGAATATGGAGCTGTAACCCTAGAGAACCCTGTAATATCATAGGATGCTGAATAAATAGAATACATGAAGAAATTGAATGCATGAGGAAGCATCCAAATCTATCATAAAGTAGGCTTACCAAAAATAAGCAAATCCCCCATAGGTGTAAAAGCTGGATCCCAAATCTGTCATGAAGCTCACGAATTGGAAAAAAGGCATTGGCAAGCTAAAGAGTGGTGGAATGGAAGCTCATACATGCTTTTGCATGGAGAAAAGAGAGGAGGATGTGTAGGACAAAAAACAAGTTCACCTCACCTAGTCTAGCTTTCCCATATGCCTTAAAACACTGAAAAAGCAGGAAATAAAGCAGAAAAAGTAGATAGGGGCCTAGGAGGCTAGGAATAAAGTAGATTTGATTCCTAAGGCTTTCCCAAGCGCTACATGAGTCAGATATGGCAATTTTTACCTCTATGGATAGGCAATTAGCAACTTGCACAAGGTGGGACACATGAACTAGGCAAATAAGACAAAAATAAATGAATTAATGTCTAAGTGGGTAAACTATTGGTTGATTATTCTAACAGAACTTCTATTACATTTAGAACACCTTTATGAAGATCATAGAGATGTGCTAAAAGCAAACCAAGCTCATAAAAATAGGGTCAAAAGCCAATATGATAAATCGTTCAAGCCTCGAATTTTCTCTGAGGGGGAACTCGTTTTTCTCTAGGACCAAGACAAGGAACCCCTGCGGGCAAGAAATTTTAGGTCTATGTGGTTAGGACCTTATATCGTGTCTAAATTATTAAAGAAAGGTCAATATGAATTGATAGATTTCAATGGGAATAAGCTGGCTGAGCCTAGAAATAGGCTCTACCTGAAAAATTACTATGCTTAGGCTTAGCACTTTTTCTTGTATTTTATTGTATGTATTTTTATGTACACTAGTTCGTCAATTTGTGTTTTTTATACCATATGCTAGTTGTTTTAGATGTCTTCCAAGAGGTTCATAGGTTTCGCTGATGGTGCCAGTCGCCACACTTGTAATTTAGCTTCGGTTGCATGGGTTATTTGTTCACCCTCAAGACAACTAGTTGCCTCAGGAGGTGCTTGCTTAGGTCCTGCTTCCAATAATGTGGCTGAATATAGGGCCATCATTGAACTTCTATGGGATGCTTTGTCACATGGTATCACTCAGCTGGAAGTTCGATTGGACTCTCAACTGGTTGTTTCCCAGCTCAATCGGCCTTATCAGGTGTGGAACCCTATTCTATTGCATCAGTTTATGCAAGTTAGGTTATTGGAAAGAAATTTTGAGTTCATTACATTCAATCATATTCCAAGGAATCAAAATTCATTAACTGATGCATATGCTAATTACATCTTGGATTGGCATTTAACACATTTTCCATAAAAGTATACAACAAACACATTAAAAACATTTGTAAATAAACAGGCAAAAATATATATATATATATGTGTGTGTGTGTGTGAATATCTGTTCATATAGACAGGTCGAGTCTCTGATCCTCAGATCTAGTCATAACTGTATAATATACAAAAAATATATAAAATATGGATCAAAGTCCATCAAATGCTCCTAGATCTAAGCTGGACCACCCTGGTCCCCCTGGTTTCCCTACACTCTAGCTTCTTCAGCCTCCTCGGCTTTAACAGCCTCAACAACATCTATGTATACCAATACTACTCTGGCTACCTGCCTCAAAAAGCGTATCTAGATAGGTGGTACACCAACCATGAAATCCTGCATGATGGCTAGGATGTGCTCAATTCGTAAGGTGGGTACTCTCTAGGTTAGCCTGGCCAGCTTCCCCTTAAAAACCCTAATCAGCCCCTGGTCATCTCCCAAGATAGGATGCACATACATGCATGGATGCCCTTCAGGGAGGACCGGTCCAATATCTGCATTTTGACATTTTAAAAGGATTAGAACTCTTATACGTATGTATATATCACTATATTTTAAAATTCATAAAAAATTGAAAAATTGAAAATAAAAATTACCTAACTCTCCCCATGCTCCTCCTGGAGGGAGGATGAGGTCTGCATCACCACAAAAATCCATTCCAGCGTATCAAAACTGCTCCAGTGCTGGAAAATGTTGCTCCCACCAAAAGTAGAAGTTGTCATCATAGACACTCTGCATTGAGCGACCACCTCCCTGGCGGAGGAAGATATCTCCCCATCTACTCATCCTCGGATGAAGAGAAGAACAAACTGGTAAGGGTACTGCAGGGCTCAATCCCGGCATTGTCTCAAAGAAGAAGGCTACTAGTATGCTAGAATATCCAAAATTCTTCCTCCTACCTCTCTTGTTGTCAGAGAGCTATTTCCTCATAATCGAGATCACTCCCAAGCACCAGTCATATAGGGCCCCCTGCATACAATCCACTGCTAGTCTTATCTGGTTCCGTGTTGCAAGGTGAAGTGAAGATGACCCTAGAACCCTCACTATAGTACTTGTCAATACCTCTAGAGGAAGATTACGTATGTGCACAATAGGGATGCAGCTACCCCTCTTTTGTGTGCCTGGTTCACAGTATATGTCAATATATATCTGGACACTTAGAGGGTCATCGCCTCTGTTAGTTCCTTCCAAGTTTACAGGAGCTTCCCGTCATGATAGACCAGCAATGAAATAAACATCCTCTGAAGTAATCTCCAAGGACTCACCTTGAAGGTCAAACATGCCCAAGTCATGATCCCAATAATTTGTCAGGAACTCTAAGAGGCGGACATTGGCCTGCATAGGTGAGGTACAAAAAAACTTTAACAACCCACTTGAATGTAAAACATTCATGGTGGGGGCATCTTCGAGTGCTTCTTGATCCATATCTTCATGTTCGCGCTCCCTCCACTCAAGCACCATCTTTCAACCTAGTAAACAAGCAATTGCAAACCTTTAGTTTCATATAAAATTTCAAAATTTTGACCCTATATGCTTTTTTTCCACCTCACGCGGCATACGCGACTATCTATTAAGGCAAGTCGTGTACTGTACGTGACTGTCCTTCAGGAAACATGCATACAGAATGCCTGTATGCGACCTTCACTATAGCAAACCCGCGTACACAACGTTGCTTTGTTGAGGACACTTAAAAACATGAAATTCAGGCTTAATTTGGATAATTGCTTAGATCAAATTGAAGAGCATGGAGTGTAGTATTACCTGACGCTTGCGGATTTGGAAATGGTCCACCGGATTGTCCACACCGAGCAATTGAAGGTAGGGGTGAAAACTTGTCTTTTATGGCTAAAAATCCAAATGGTTAGTTTTTTTTATGTTTTGAACTATTTATAGAAAATTTATTTTTCAAGTGGGTTTTTTCCCTATAGTTCATAATTTATAAAACTAATACCATATCTTTTTTCCTTATAACAGGTTTATCATCATTTTAAGGTGTTTTTTCCTCATATAGGATGGTTTTGTCGTTTCACATGCATTCTACATTTATACCTACTCCATCTTAAACCTAGCAATTAACATTCTAACCACAGACTATGTATTTGTAACCATTAGCTCCTTGTCTTTACCATTGTTTTTCTATGTATAGGGCTTTCCTCTCATGAGTATCCTCATTTAGAACCTATTTTGTCTTTCAATACTCATGCTGCAGCTGTCTTAGGTACAGGGGAATCTCTTTTAGCTGTTTTTCATGGCAAAGTGAGCCTCATTTTGGTCTATTTTTACAAGCTATCCCTTTATAGGACTCCCCACCCTTATGGAGTTTCTTTAGCCCAGGTCTGACTCCTTAAAACAGACTTGACTGTTGAGTTAACTTGTTTGTTCAAGCTCGTTAAGAATATGTGAATGGGAATCCACAGTGGTAGTAGGTTATCTATTTCTCAGACCATGTGGAATAATATGAGAAAGGATCACTCTCTTTTCTTTGAAATTGAGAAGAGTATTCTCAAGTACAATTTTATCACTTTTTTGGACCTAAGGGACTAAATTTATGGAAAAGGAACTCCCGGTATGAGCTTAGTTTTCTCTTTTTCGTGCTCTGGACCTAAACATGAAAAATATTTCAAGTGTACTTTGTGTTTTGTCATGCTTGTTAAACACTAAGAACAAAGCATCGAGTTTATTGTTGTAAGCCTCGTTTCTCGTACTCAAATGGATCTTTTCGGGTGATATTGTTTTCCTTCACATTCATAAAAATTAAGCTATATGCTACTCTTGAAGGAGTGTTGGGTAGGTGGTAATTTAACCTTTTTCGGACCTCCCTGACTAAGTACCAAAAAGGTTCACCTTTTCTTCTATGGAAATTAAGAGAGTTCTTCTGTGGTATATTTTATACTTTTCCGGCCTCAAGAGACTAAATTGGACGAAAAAGGACCCCCCTAGAGTCTTCTTCGGAGTTTTCAAACTCTCTAAACATGAAAACACCAAGTGAGCATGTACTAGTTCCGGCTCATAAAATCCATGAATCCATGACACTATCAAGCATTATTTCCTCTTCTCTTCAAGATATTTAAAAAATGAAGAGAGATCCGAGTTGACTTTCCTGGACTCGTTAAAATTTAACAGGGAAGGTAGGGAAGAAGTTTTCTTTTAATTCTCAGTTAGTGGCAGCATGTCATCCTTGAACAAAGCACTCTCTATTTTTTTCGATACTCATGTCTCAGTGTTCACTTTTAGTTGAGCTATTACTTTGAGTTTCTTACTCCTCCTCTTGTCAGTTCTATCTAGGGAATCAGATCATGTCTCCTACATGACAGATAAGTCTAGTTGTTCTATCTGTAAAGTTAAAAGCTACCTTGGGTCATCTCTGTGTCGTGCTCACTGTTCAAGGACTTAACCCTTTGTCAGATCTATATCTCGATTCCATCATTATCGTATCTATTATTACTTGTGTCTCCCTTCCTTTACCCAGTTCCTAGTCACTCTTGTGATCCGTTGGAGGATCTATTGCCTTCCTTATCACAATAAGATTCCAAATCAGCATTTCCTAACAATGAAGACCTAGAGTTTTGACAACTGTACCTCAGGATTCACTCTCATTATTTGTGAGTTCCTTTGCTTTAGTTGTTGATTATCACCTATTGATTAACAATCTATTGAATCCACTCCATGTTCGACTTCAACTTACATCTATTCACATGGCTTGGATTGTACTGGTTCTTTGGGATTGTTTATGAATACCTTAGTTTCATATCTATGGACTAAGTTGCGCAAGATTATGTTAAGGTTATTTACACAGCTTCCAGATCTTTGATGACTCATCATTATTGTATATTGTGGCTTCAATCCACCTCTGTAATATACGTGGTCTTGTACCCGTACTATATGATGTATTCAAATATTATAAAGGAGCTAGTGTTCCAGTATATTGAACATAGCATCCTCAGATATAACTTTGTATATGACATTATTATGTATTTGTTTTAGGTACTACCTCTGCTCCATTGGACTTTTGAGTTCTCCAAATATAATGATTATAATGTTTTTCGGCCATCGCTTCCCTCTGACCTCACACATTAGGGGGCATCTGTTATCAACCCAAATGGAAGTTCTTCATCCGAGTGCCACTTTCCATATGTTGGTGCCCAAAAGGACACTATAGGATTGAAGTTTTCCTAAACATTATAGATGGGCATGACATGAGATACATTTACCCTTTGACCAGCTTGCCATTTTCATTTTCTATATGTTTATTTCTGTATGCGACTATCTCCACTAAAACTCACGTACATACGCGACTATATATGTTGACAACTTTGTAATGTATTCACTTGTATTTCTTATGTATTATAACCCGATGTTTACTCCGGGATGTATTGTAATGTAATTGATTCATGTCATACCCCGATGTTTATTCTGGGATGTTTCTATAATGTGAAAGTCATGTCAAGTCATTGTGGGTAACCCTCCTATTGGTCAAGGGTGAAAGTCCCCGTAGTTGTGGGGCCCTAGGGTTATTAGACTATCCTAGTGAATTCGACCCTAGGTGAGTCATTGTAAGTTGGGGAAATAGTCCCCGCCATTGTGTTAAGGATAAACCTCCTTGTTGGTTGGAGGAGGCAAAGTCCCCACAAGTTGTGGGGCACTAGGGCTATTAGACACTCCTAGAGATGTCAGCTCTAGTAAGTAATTGTTAAGTGAGGCCGACATGATGGAGTGGGTTCCAAGTAAATGGAAGAATATAAATAGAGAGTGAGTCTCTCTATTTATGAAACACACACTCACCCATTGGGGTGCATAAGTGAGAGAGGAGAAGCTCTCTCAGTGTGTGAGAGAGAGACAGAAGCTGTGGAGATCATCTTACTATTTTTGGGTTTTACTTTTGGTGTTGATTCTATATTTGAGGAATTTTTGGGGTTTTCTCCTTTCTGGTTTCCTCGAGGAAAATTCTTTGTCTCTTGTCTCTTGTTTTTTATTGATGTGCTTGTTATTCTCTCAGTTAAATATCCTAATGTAATGCTAGCTTGAATGATAAAAATATAACATGGAATCAGAGCTAACCTGAGAAGAAGACATTGTGCAGCTACAGAAGCTAGGGATTCTTAATTTTTGGGGCTCTCTCCACAATCCATCAGAAAATTTATTCTAGGTTGACTCTCCATTGAAGGGCGCATCTTTCTGTCGAAGCGGAATTTGATTCCAAGCATTTTTAGTTTTGGTGCAGAAAATTAGGGCTTTCTACAAAAGAAGAATTGTTGAGTGAGCCCAAAATAGGATTTTTCTCCTCATCAAAATCTAATTTTAGAGACCTGGATCAAGAAATTTGGTCGGGTGAAACTCCAGGAAAGTCAAACCCTAGTTTGACCCTGAGCTAGAAAAACCCTAAATACTAAAACTGCCACATTTTTGTACATTTGATATACCCCAATACTGGCGAAGGCCCAGGAGCTCAAAATTGTAGAGGCCGAAGATAAAATATTGATTTACACTGTGTCCAAATTTCAGCCTCTGATTCACTATATTCTGGGATATATGATCCCTCCAAGTTAGGGTTCCAGCCTCTTCCAAAATTCATCCTTAAACATGACACCTGGGGATAATTGCTATATCTTGGGATACAAAGGTCCAAATGATATTTCTAAAGATGTTCCAAAAAGGGAATAGAATATAATTTTTTTGTTCCAAATTTTAGACTCATAAGATGAACCAGTGACACATGGAAGTCCGTACAACTTTGCTGTTCTGAACAGTTCTGAAACAAGTCACCTTGGGAAAATGATCATAAGTACCAATTGGTGAAACCAATTCTGATGAAGCATGTGGTGATGGAATAGGAACATGTGAGGATACCTCCATGGGAATATTTAGACATAGAGGATCCATAATTTTGTAGATATCATAGAAACAGTAACAGGCATTTCTACAAAAGAAATTGGAAAACTAGGGCTTCCTGTTTCGCAAGCTTTCCTCCACTATTTTCAAAAAATGAGTACATTGGACAGCTCCATTTGAAGAGATATATATTTATATCTAATAAGATCTGAAAGATTCCAAGTTTTTAAAATTAGGGTTTCTCTGACAAACCCTAGATCAGCTAGCTCCAGAACCAGGACGGACAACTCAAATCGGTAAGATCTAATATTTTGCTATTTTAATTTGAGGTTCTCATTTAAAAGTGACCTATCACATCAGCTTGATGATAATCTTGGTGAAGTTGAAAAATTCCAAGCATGTAAGTATATGATCTCTCTGAAGAAAATGAATTGGAAACCTACATGAGTAGAGAGGTTCCAGTTCCAGAGGGAGATGAGGCTAGAAGCCTTACACAAGAAGAACTTGGTCAATGCCAAGAAGATCATTGTTGATTTAATCACGAATCAACTTGTACCACGAGTATCTTCCCTAAAGACACCTAAGATGTTTGATTCCTTGACCAAGCTATTTGAAGGGAAGAACATACATCAAAATATGACCTTAAGAAACTAGTTGAAGAATGTGAAGATCCAGAATGCAGAGACCATGCGGTCATACTTTACAAGGGTCTCTCAAATCAAAGAACAACTTGAAGTGGTAAAAGAAGAAGTGAAGAATGCAGAAGTGGTGATAGCCACCTTGAATGGCCTCCCAGGATCATAAGATTCATTCATTCGAGGAATGTGTGCTAGAAAGAAGTGATTACTTTATGTAGACTCTAAGAAGAAGAAGAATTTCGACTCATAAGAAGAGAAGAGAAGATGGGAGCAATTAAAGATCAAGCTCTCAACATCGAAAGAAGATCCCACAACCAATGAGGAACATGAAGATATCAACTCTTGAAGAACATCTTATCTATCTTATCATTTGGATAAGAAACAATGCTATTGTGAATGAAGAAGACGATGAAGCTGAAGGATCAAGAAGGAGTCTACCCATGAAACAAATAAAGATAAGTATTCAATTGTCATTTCATGATATTGTTTTGTTCTGCATTTGTTTATATTCAGTTAATGTATTATGCATGATAGAATGTTTGCATTAATGACAGTATACTACTAATATGCATATGATGGGTAAGTAGCTCATGGTGCTATAAAACTCTCCATTGCTACTTATCTAGAATGAAACCTCTTGCTGACATACTGGATTAGTGCACAATCTCAATGCTGTCCTAGTAGAGATGGAAGGCATCTAGAAACGTTTCCGTGAGATATGGATGAATGTTGTATTAGCTAAAGTAGTTGCATGATCATATATTTATGCATATGAATTTTCTAGTATGAATATTCCTTATGAAATGTTTCTAACCATACAACTAATGCATTTGACTTGTAGGAAAGATCGCATACATAATCGCCTACAAGCAAAGAAGAATGAAGAATTGTTCCGAAGAACAAGTGACGATAGTTTAAAGACGAAGAATAATATGACGAGTGTAGCGACATCATTGATGCAGAACCTTCCATGCATGAAGAAGTAACCAAGAAGAAAGGGAAGACTAGTTCAATAAGAATGATTTCTAGGATGCAGTATCGATACATAAAGGGAAGTTCGTAGTTCCATCATGCAGTAGATGGAAACATCGTGGGATACAAAGCAAGATTCGTAGCACGAGGCTTCTCACGAAAAGAAGGCATAGACTACGAAGAGACATTTGCAGCCATTAAGAGTTGAAACACATACATGATGAGCTCGATGAAGACATTAATCTTTGCTACAAGGTTGAAGATGAAATTCTATACACTAGATGGTTACATAGAATATTAGTATCATAAGAAGCTACTTGTCACTCTAGTACAGGATGTTTTAGTGCATAGAGTACAGAAGGCAGAGGGAGTATGATGCTTCAAAGGGAGTGACTACAGAAGATATAAGGTTTGACATGGTACAACAGGATGGATAGACAATTGATGACTCTAGGCTTTACTGAGAGTAAAGTGGATTCCAACCTTTACTTCAAGGTCGAAGGCAGAAGACCAGTGATGCTCCTGTTATGTGTCGATGCACCATTTTTCTAGGCATGGAGGTGTGGAAGAATGTGGATGGAATCTTCCTTGGACAAATGAAGTATGCAGTAGAGATCCTGAAGAGGTTTGGGATGATGAAATACAAGGCCATGACCACACTTATGGAATCGAACATGAATCTATTGAGTGATGCTTCATCAGAGACGGTTGATGCTACGATGTATCGTCAGATGATTGGGTCCTTGATGTACCTGATGAACACGAGACCAGATATTTTCTTTGCTGTGAACACCTTCAGCCAGTTCCTGACAAATCTGAGACATGTTCACTTGACTGCTATAAAGCATATTCTGAGGTACCTGAGGGGTACAATTGATTATGGGCTCAAGTACGAGGTGAATCAGAAGATTAACCTAGAGGGTTATGTTTACTCAGATTGGGCAGGCAGTGCCATCGATAGGAAGAGCAATTCAGGGTGTTGCTTTAGTATGGGATTAGGTGTGATCTCTTGGTTTAGCAGGAAGAAATCATGTGTGGCACTGAGTACAGCTGAAGGAGAGTATGTCGCAGCTTATTCAGCTAGTTGTGAGGCAGTATGGCTGTGAAAGCTACTGTCTAATTTATTTGATCTCCAAATGGATGCTACTTGTGTATATTGTGGCAACCAGAGTTGTGTGAAGTTGTCGGAGAAACCGATGTTCCATGACAATTCAAAGCATATCAATATCAAGTATCACTATATCAGGGATATGGTACAGAGGGGAGCAGTGAAGCTCCAGTATGTTGCGACGAAGGAACAGATAGCTGATGTGTTGATGAAGCCATTGGCTAGGGTGAAGTTCAAGTACTTCAGCGAGAAGCTTGGTGTTCTCCAGATTGAGGTTTCCTCTAAGGGAAACTGATGAGACCCATAGCCATTCTGACATGTTAAGAGGATTGGTTCCTTCCATGGTCCAATGGAAGGGCTGAGCCATTCTGTCATGGTGAGAGGATTGGATCCTTCCATGTCATATATGATTGTTGAGATCCATAGCCATTCTGACGAGTAGGTCAAATATAAGGGCTGATCCATTCTATCATGGTGAGAGGATTTGGTTCCTTCCATGTCAAATATGAGTGCTGAATTCCATTCTTGGAATGTAGGTACCTGGTCAGTTGCCAGGAACACTCAGTCTAGGACTGAGAGAGCCATTCTGATGAGTAGGTTAGATGTAAGGGTTGATCCATTCTGTCATGGTTAAAGGATTAGGTTCCTCCCATGTCAGATGTGATTGCTGGCCATTCTATCGACTAGGACAAATGTAAGGGCAATTGCCATTCTCCTGGAGAATGGAGGTGCCTGGTCAGTTACCAGGTAGCTCAATCTAGGAGTGGGGGCCATTCTGATATGAACGTAGGATTGATTCTTACATGATCATATGTGATTGCAAGACTTTTCAAACATGCAGATGGATTGGTTCCTTGTATGTGTCGAATGTAAGTGCAAAGCCTTTATTCAATTATGTGTTGATCAAATATAAGTGCTGAGCCTTTCTTCAATCATGTGTTGATCAGATATAAGTGTTGTGCCTTTCTTCAATCATTGGTTGATCAGATGTAAATGCAATGCCTTTCTTTGATCATTGGTTGATTAGATGTAAGTTCAGAAGCCTTTTGGCATGGAGGATTGGCTCCTCGCATGGCCAAGTGTAACTGTTGGGCCTTTCTTTGATCATTGGTTGATCAGATGTAAGTGCTGGGCCTTTCTAATAAGTTTGTGGGCTTTGTTATCACATGGTCATATGTGAGTGTTGGACGTTGCCTTTCTGATATGATTATAGGATTAGTTCCTACATGATCAAATGTAAGTGCTGGGTGAAGACCTACATGGTGTCTAGGCCTACATCCAGCATGAAAAAGGGCTGGCTCTGTAGAACTTCCTGTGATGAGAAGAATCATGATAGAGCACTTGGGAAGATTTAGTATTGATGATCCAATAGAGATGATCCAGATCAAGGAATGATCCAGATCCCGAAATAATCTAGATCGAGTGATGATACAGATCCAGATCGAGTGATGATCCAGATCCAGTGATGATGTTCAGTGATGATCCAGATCAAGTGATGATCCAGATCCAATGATGATATCCAGTGATGATGATCCAAATTGAGTGATGATCCAGATCCAGAAATGAAGATGACATGAAGATGAAGATGACTTGAAGATGACGAGGACTTGACAATGACCCAGATGATACATAGAAGAAGACTTGTGCTGATAAATTGTGTCGAGAGAATACCTTCCTAGTTAAGAGGGAGTGTTGATGTAATTGTAACTTCGGAATGTATTCACTTTTATTTCTTATGTATTGCAACCCGATGTTTCCTCCGGGATGTATTGTAATGAAATTGAGTCATGTCATACCCCGATGTTTATTCCGGGAAGTTTCTATAATGTGGAAGTCATGTCAAGTCATTGTGGGTAACCCTCCTATTGGTCAAGGGTTAAAGTCCTCGCAGTTGTGGGGCCCTAGGGTTATTAGACTATCCTTGTGAAGTCGACCCTAGGTGAGTCATTGTAAATCGGGGAAATAGACCCAACCATTGTGTTAAGGATAAACTTCCTTGTTGGTCGGAGGAGGCAAAGTCCCCACGAGTTGTGGGGCACTAGGGTTATTAGACACTCCTAGAGATGTCATCTCTAGTAAGTAATTGTTAAGTGAGGCCAACATGATGGAGTGGGTTCCAAGTAAACGGAATAATATAAATAGAGAGTGAGTCTCTTGATTTATAACACACACACTCACTCATTGGGGCGCATGAGTGAGAGAGGAGAAGCTCTCTCAGTGTGTGTGAGAGAGACAAAAGCTGTGGAGATCATCTTACTATTTTTGGGTTTTACTTTTGGTGTTGATTCTGTCTCGGAGGAAGTTACGAGGTTTTCTCCTTTATGGTTTCCCTGAGGAAAATTCTTTGTGTCTCTTGTCTCTTGTGTTTTATTGTTGTGCTTGTTATTCTCTTAGTTAAAGATCCTAATGTAATGGTAGCTTAATTTATAAAAATCTAACAGTTGGTAACCCCAGACCCTAGGTTACAAGGGTGTTTATTCCTGAACAACACCCGAGTAACTCTATATACCATTTCATGGGAGGACCCATGAGGGTGTGTTGAAATAGTCTCAAACGAACAGAATCATATTTTAAGGAATTTGAAGAGCACAAAATATGGAAGGTTGTGACATGCTCACCAGGATCTTCACCAGAGTTACCTTCGAATTTTGGAATTTCCAAAGGAAATTTTGTAGGCACCGACAGCCATGCCGGCTTATGAGATACAGCATCATTTTTCAATCTTGATAGATTGGGTAGATTCAAAGTCACAGGGAACAAGAGCCTAGGTTGATCTGATTCATTCCATGCTCCCTAATAGGACTGGTTAGCATAAGGTTTATTGCTATATACAGCATAGCCTTGGCCAGTGGGATAGTAACCTCCTCCCATTTGACCCATATAGGGTTGCATGTAAGGATTTTGATTTGGATTACCTTGAGGTTGCCATGCTACAAATCCATAATTAGGTGACTGATACGCAGGTTGATACCCAAAACCATAAGGTGTGTAGGTTTTTTTGTAAGATGGTCTATAAGAAGGTCCATAAGAGGTTCCATAAACTGTACCATGAGATGGTTCATGGGAAGGTCCATAACCACTCAACATCCAACTCAACATGAGGTTCCAAACCATTCATGAGAACATCAGGCATGCCATACCTAATAGTGCTAGTGCTCATGGGTGCATGGTGAGTCCCGTCGCTCGGAAGCCAATACCAACGATTAGGGTGTGTGAAATCTGTGAATCATGAAGGAAATTCATGTTATGGTCCAGTCAAATGATGACCAAACCCTACCGGATTCCCATATGTGGAGTCACCAATTCTGTTATAGAGAGAAACTTCCTATGGCTTAGGGTTACCACAATAGAAAAATTGACACTAGAAATCAATATTTCCCAATATGCAAGAGAAACCAAACATCTAACACTAAGGGATATCGAATCATATCTTACTTTGGACGGTTGAAGTAGATCCCTGTTGAGGTTTTCCAATTCACGCTTTCTTTAGAAATTCTCCCTCAACAACATCAAACAAGAAAAGCATGCTCTATAATAATGTGTTATACCTACCCTAGCATATATATTCAACAATGTATAAGCAATTAAATACATCCATGGATACAATACTCATTTTCAAATGCACATTAATTGGACAAGAAAATATATTTCTAATAATAAAATCATAGATTACAATAGTGACAACCTCTGTAGGCACGTCTACGAACCGTAGAAACTGAGTCCTCCACTTGGGCCTCCACCACCTTAATCCTTTGTCTCTTGATAGAAAGTACACAAACCAAAGGCAAGCTTGGGAAGAACACAAATTCCTCTAGAGGGAAAAAGGGATGTAGACTCAAGTATAAGAAAACTCAGGCAACAATGGACTATAGTTTCTTTGCTCTTCAATTCCTCCTCTTCAATGTATCCAAGGGGTTTCTTATATAGCACTCCAAAAGGGTAATGGAGGGTCAAATATGAGTAGTCTCAAGTTATATGGAAGGCCAAGATTCAGGATCTTCAGACTCAAATGAGGAAAACTCCAAAAATATTTGGACTCATGGACACATCCCAATGTACGTGGGTTTGAGGTCAAAAGTTGCATGTACATGCGAGTATGGGTTTAAAAGTCATGTACAACAATAAACAGGTGTTTTTTAGGGATGATCTTGGAACATCAAAGGATAATATAAGTCCTTGGGGTCTAAAGAGTCTGCAAAGGGACAAGGAAGGCAATAAATATGTGGTCAACCATGTGTGGTAAAACCAACTATAACAAGTGTTACAATTGATTTTACCACACATGGTGGATCACACCTTTATGGCCTTCCCTATCTCTCTACAGACTCTTTAGACCCCATGGACCATTTTTGTACCTTTGATGTTTCCAATATTATCCCTAAAAACATGAAATAATTGCCATACGTGAATTTTAATCCCTTTCTCGCGTATATAAGCGGCTTTAACCCTTAAACCCGCGTACATCGGGATGTGTGCAAAAGGCCAAATGATTTTGGAGTTTTCCTTGATGTGGATCTGAGTCACTTGTCTCTTGGCCTTCCATATGCCTTGAGATCGCTTGGATTTGACCTTCCATTACCCCATTGAAGAGCTATATAAGGAACCCTTTGGATACATTGAAGGAGGAGGAATTGAAGAGCAAGAAAACTATAGTCCATTGTTGCCAGAGCTTATACTTGAGTCTGCATCCCTTTGTCCCTTTGAGCACTTTATGTTCTTCCAAAGCTTTCCTTTTGCTTGTGATATTGCTATCGAGAGATGGAGGATTGAAGTGGTGGAAGCCCAAGTGGGAGACTCAATTTCTCCGATTCGCAGACGTGCCGATAGAGGTTGTCACTATTGTAATCTCTATTTTATATCAATAGAAATATGTTTTCCTGTCCAATAATGTGTGTTTAGATGAGAATTTGATCCATGGATGCTTTTAAATGCTTATATGTCATTCATTATATATGATAGAGTAGGTCTAAAACAATTATATATAGCATGCTTTTCTTGTTTGCTGAATGTTGAGGAAGCAAATTGCTAATACAAGCGATATTGGAAAAGCTCAACGGGGATCTACATCAACCATCTAGAATAAGGTACAAATCGAGATCTTTTAGTGTTAGATGTTTGGTTTCTCTCGCATATAGGAAATGATTGATTTCTGGAGTTAATATGTCTATTGTGGTACCCCAAGCCATAGGAATTTCTATCCGTAACAGAATTGGCAACTCCGTTGGGGAGTTCCTAGTCATTTTTCCTTTGGGGGTTTTTATCGACATTCAATGTTCTTGAATTGATCTGATTTCTTCGTTTCTGAGTTGGGTAAGGGGACATGTTTGCCTGGTAGTGTCTGATAGGAGTGAATTTTGTCTCCACTTATCTGTTTTCCTTCATTTTTATCTCTTTTTCTTCCTGTATGCGAGTTTTTTCCTCACAGTCGCGTGTACACATGACTTTGACTGAGATATCTGCGTATATACGCAGGTTTTCTGCACACAATCGCATATGCCCCGAGTTTTTCCTTTTAGAGGAAGATTGAGTGTTGCTGGGTGATTTTTGATGATTGTTGAGTCTCCTCAGGTGCTTCTAGAGTCTATATACACCTCTATTTTTTACCAGAGACACTTTTTAGGGTAAATTTCTTTTTAAGAATTTTATTGTCATTACATTTTCGGTTTTTTGTTTTGGGATTAGTGCATTAGGTCTCTTTTACCTTAGTGCTTTGCATGGCTATTGTTTGAATAGTTCTCATAGAGTTTGGGGCTGGTAGAGTCATTCTTTGTCTTTATTACCTCATTTTTATTCAAAAAATCCAAAAAAAAATGCTTCTTTGCATCATTATGCATCATTGCACTTTGCATTTTGCATGGAACTTGCACTAGGTTTGCTTAGAGAAGTATTAGTCAGGATTTCATATAGGAATGATTGAATTTGTCATTTGAAGAAAATTTTGCATTTCACATAGTAGCATGCCATGTTGTTTATTCAACACAATGCATTTGCATTGATTGTTAGGTGTGCATTTTACTTCATGTTGCGTCTTAACACCATTGGTTGCATGATCATCTACCTTTTTGAGTAATAAGCCAAATAAAATCAACGCTTAATTAAAATGGATTACACTATTTTCTTTTATAGGGTACACCAACAAGATTAGGTTTTAGGGTCTTGGAATAGTTCATTGTGAGTAAATTCTCCAAGACCACTAAACAACAACATGTATGTGTCTGTCCAGGTGAGAGTGTGAAATTCCTTGGTATAATTAGTGTTTCTCAAGATCCTCCTCTTAGAAGGGAGTTAAGCACGAGGTAGTGTGAGCGTTTATTGATTGTGATGACCCCTAGTCATAACTGAGTAGCACCGAAGATATTTCCAGGATTATATTCGTTTCTCGGGGCTCTTTCGAGAGTTTCGGGCTTTGCTACTCTGCCTACAACTGTCTGCTTGAGCATTGATTATATTGAGGTGACCTTATTTGCCTTACCTAGGTTATCGAGGGGGTACTTCACAAGGGTTATTCTGTAGGTGTCTCAGTCAGGTTGGGGTCAGACAACACAGTCGCTATATGCGTTGAAGCTGAGGGCCACAATAATTGGTTACGATCCTCTGCTTGTTGTGTATGGGAGTCTCAAGCCTCTCCTAGGAGAGACATACTTGCTTCATTCGGGAGATCACATATCCTACCCTTCTTTGCTTGTGATTGGCTTTAGATTATATAGGTGTATGCTCTTTGCACGCTATCTTGCCTAGCGTTTACATAATTAGAAGAGAATTTTTCATTTTTTGAGTCATTGTGGATTTGAGTGCGGCACTTCGTTGTTCTCATCATTTAGCAGGACTTCTGCCTTCTACATCTCCTCCTCCTTTGGGAGAGAAAAATAGATACTCCAGGCGGACTACTTCTCACATTGATTCACACACGATGGGAGATCATGAAGATGAAATTCCTGAGTTGTCTTCTCCACCTCATGAGGTTGAGGAAGAATATCCTACTCCTATATATGATCCTTTACCTAATATACCTACAAACTCTAGGTATGATCCTTCACCTGATATACCTACACACTCTAGGTATGATCCCTCATTCACAAGTTGCCGGTATTGGATGCTGGGCGATGAGACTCATCATGAACCCACGAGCACTAGTTATGTTAGTTATGGCATGTCTGGTATCCCTGCACATGATCCAACACACCATGCCGAGTCAGAGTTTGAACCTAACACTACGACTGGGGGCACTCCTATTCCTTTCCATGTGGAGAGATTTGGGATCATGAGTCACATTGCACCTTCCATCCCGTCGGTGGAGGCTACATCACATGTTCGTCCTAGACCTGGTGTTAGTAGTTTTATTTGGATATGAGAACCAAGATGAGTGACTATAGGGAATACCACTTACATCACTTCACATGTCCCTTCATCCTCTATTCCTAGTTCTTAAAATGCTATTCGTCCCCCTCATTCATGTGGTCCTTTGGTCTGGAATGTTGCTACTAGTCAGGTTCGTACTGATGCTACTCGCATAGTTGTGTCTCAAATTCAAGTACCTCCTGTTGTCTTGAGGGGTCATATTCCTACTTCTGGAACATCCTATGGTCTATCGCAGGGAGTTCCTCATATTCCTACTTATGGAGTTTCTCATGGGACATCTTATGGAGCTTATCATCGACAATATTATGGACTGTAGTATGAACAGAGTTATTCACCTTATGGGTATGGGTATTAACAACCCGCTTACTCCCCGAATTATGTCTATGTAGCTCCAAATAGTCAAGGTACACCACATTATGGTGCTTCCATTCCACCCTACACGGGTGAAACAGGAGGAGGACACTGTGGCCATGGCCATGGTGGTTACAGTAGTCAATATTATGTGAACCAAAACTATCAGGGAGCGTGGCATAGACCTGCTCAACCTAGGCTCCATTTCCTTGCAACGTTAAATTTACCTGACTTGTCAATACTAACGAACGACACGGTATCTCATGACCTGGCTTGGCCGGCTGTCCCTACCAAGATTCCCTCGGACATTCCCGAATTCGAGGGAAAACCAAGAGAATATCCTAGTGAACATGTTACTACATTTCACCTTTGGTGCTCTTCTAATTCCTTACATGATGATTCGATCTATTTAAGGCTGCTTCAATGCACCCTCACTGGGCCTGCAGCAAAATGGTACATAGAGTTACCTAGGGGGGCATTCGTTTTGTTCGATGAACTAGTTATGACTTTTCACAATCACTTCCAACTACCAGTGCATCATGACATTGGTATAGAAATATTGTCGACATTTTGGCAAGACAACACTAGGCATATCTCAGACCATATATAAGAGTGGCGTAGACAGAAGAGATTGATTAAATCCTTCATACCACCAGAGTTTCTCCTTGAGTGGTTCCTTAAATCATTACTGCCTTATATACTGAAGGATTTTTCTATGTTCGGAGTTCAGAATGAGGAACAAGCCATTTTTGGGGCACGGGAATTGGATTTGATTTATGCTCAATCTGGATTATTATATGAGATCATTCCTAATGCTCCGCATTCTAGTTTCGACCCTAAGGTCAAACCTGGACCACATGTCGATGGAATTGTTGGTTGTATGAGTACCAAACCTATGGATTTAGTTGTGCAACAGGTGAGTCAATTGTCTATCAACCAATATGCCTCAGGACAAGTGATGGCTTCGTCTCAACCCACCCAAACAGTGAATGTGCTTTCGGTGCAATCGTTGGACCAGAAGGATAACCAACAACCCGGAAGGAATAAGAAAAAGGGTAAAAACAATCATAAGGGTGGGAATAGGAATGAAAATGCCAATTCTAATGACAAGAATTCCCGCAATGCTGGGGGGGACAAGCAGTCTAAATGTAAGGTTAAGTTTCCTTGCAATTTGTGTAAGGATGACCACCTCACTCACTTGTACCCTCGTATGGAAGACGCCTCAAGATTCATAGCACAGAGCCCAGTTGTGCTGACCAATGCTTTACCACATAATCAAAACATGAACTAGAGGACCCATGATCAATATAATGAAGATCAAGATCCACCGAAAGTCAATAGTGGTCATGGTTGCGTCAATATGGTGCGTGCTACTAAGGTTGTGACTCATGTGAAGGGCTATGGTTCATCACAACCAGACCTTGGAAACAAACCTGCTCCACCCAGGAGTCCTTTGCGTATTGAAAACCCTGTGGATAAACCTGAAGTCACACCTCACATTCCTAAGGTATTCCTAAAGTGTTTGGGACACAATCCTAATGTCTGAGCTACCCAGAACTATTCTTGTCGAGGATTTGGGCCACACTCCTTATGCGATGTCTGCACTTGAATTATTTCAGAGTTGTCCTTCGCAAAGGAAGGATTTTCTTTTTGCTCTTGGTGTCAACGATGATAACTCTTCCTCCATCATCAAATTTGAAACCATGGGACTACAGCCTCACTTTCCTTACTATGTGTCTCTCTTGATTCATGTAGAATGTCTTAACATGACCGTCAAGTGCACTATGATTGACGAAGACACTGTTGTTTCCGTGATGTCTTTGTCATGTTGGAAGGGTTTGGGTTCCCCCAAGCTGTCTAAATCCACTACCATGTTGACTTATTTTGATGGTAGATCATTTCAACCACACGAAATTCTTCCTTCTCTTAAGGTCCATTTGGGAGGGAAGACTGTCGCGATCGAGGTCGAAGTGGTTGATGCACCCCTTGACTACAATCTATTACTGGGTAAGAACTATATGTATAGTATGCAAGCCGTAGCTTATTCTCTATTTCAAGTTGTATGTTTTCCATTTAATGGCAACATTGTTACGATTGATCAAACATCATTCAAAAATCCGAGTGTTACTGCATCATCGGGAGCTTCTATCCCGATTATCGATCATTCTCAACTGGCAACTGGGAGTGTGGGTGTTTTCACATATCCATCTCTTATGGGAATCTTTATTTGTCCGACACCCATTCTTATTATCGTGTCTAGTTTCGGTGGGGCTTCGTCTTCATTGAGATCGGTGTCTTTTCGCACTTCCCATATGGAAGATCCTTGGATCCTTCCTACACCAAATCCTTCAAGTAAGCCTATCGAAACGGACATGCCATTGCCTGCAGCAATGATAGCATATAATTCGAATCTTGAATCTGTTGCAGAGCCTAGTCCTTCCTCTTCGCTGATGGAGGAGTAAGACCCATATGTGCTACCTGCATGGGCAGTTGAGTCTTCTCACACACATGATTGTCTTGATAGTGTTTTTCCATATGATGAAGCTATTATTGAGGCCATGTCTAGAGTTGAGCCACCTTGGGAAGAGTTACATCATAGATCTTATTTTCTTCCTAAGCTTGACTGTTTGGAGTGTGAATAATTTAAGGAGATTCTTAGTGAGAGAATTGGTAGTCCTGTGTTTTCATTGATCTCTCCTGGTCCGATGGCTGATGGAAACATGGAGAATATATCTCCTACCATCCCTATCAATATCTGTCATGATCTTGGTAAGATTAAGAATGTCTATATTGGGGCAGAATGTAACCATGCTAAGATTCAAGAGTATACCGAGCTATTCAAAGAGTTTAGTGATGTCTTTGCTTGGTCATACCAGGAAATGCCAGGTATCGACCCTCGCATTGTTGAATATCAAATTAAAACTTATCCCAATGCTAAGCCTGTTCGACAAAGCTTGCGTGCGGTGAATCCTAGAAAAGCACCCACGATTAAGGCTAAGATAGAAAAGTTGTTAAATGCTGGTTTTATCTATCCCGTTCCCTTGACGGAGTGGGTTTTAAACCTCGATCCGGTTGATAAGAAGCAGGGAGCGATCCGTATATGCACTGATTTCCGTGACTTGAATCATGCCTGTCCTAAGGATAATTTTCCCACACCATTTATTGATCAAATTTTGGATGAGTGTGTGGGAAGCGAGATATTTTCCTTTATGGATGGATTTTCCGGATACAATAAGATCCAAATCAAACCTGAGGACCAACATAAAACTGCATTTATTTGTCCTTGGGGTACCTTTGCATATTGAAAGATGCCTTTTGGCCTTAAAAATGCCAGAGCCACATTTCAGAGGGCTATGACCTTGATTTTCCATGATCTCAAATTGATTATTGAAGTCTTTTTGGATGACCTTGTTGCTCATTCTCGCTAGAGGATGCGTCATTCCTACATTTGAGATTAGTGTTCAAAATATGTCGTCATTATTTGGTTAGGTTAAATCCTCATAAATGCATATTTTGTGTGAATTCTGGTCGCTTATTAGGGTTCGTTGTCTCTAGGGAGGGTATAAGAGTCAATCCCTTAAATATTGAGGCAATACTTCAATTGTCTCCCCCGAGAAACATTAGACATCTTCAATGTTTGTAAGGCATGGAAAAATTCTTACGGAGATTCATGGTTAATTTTGGCAATTTAACTAGAGGCTTTATGCGTCTTTTAAAGAAGGACACTACCTTTTGCTGGAATGAGCGAGCCCAGGAGTCCTTTGATGCACTTAAACGAGCCTTAGCATCGGCCCCCATGATTAGTCCACTCAACTATAGCCGTGACTTTTTACTTTATGTGGCCGCGTCCATGGAGACAATTGGTATGGTTTTGGTTCAAGAGGATGAGGAGTTCCATGAGCATGTTGTATATTATTTGATTCGAAACCTCATAGATGCAGAGATCCATTATTCCCATGTGGAGAAACTTGCCTTAGCTACCGTTCATGCGGTTCAAAGGTTGAGACACTATATTCTCCTTCGCCAGACCTTGGTGGTAGCCCATGTCAATCCATTTCAATTTGTACTCACTAGAAGGATGATCGGGGGAAAGTATAATAAGTGGATTGTCATCTTGCAAGAATTCGATCTCAAGTTTGTCTAGGTAAAATAAAATAAAAATCATTGATTTTTGCGGAGCTTATATCTGATTTCCCAAGCGAGGAGGAGGAGGAAGTTTGTGAAGATACATTTGTCGATGACCACATTTTCCTGATTTCAACTTTGGATCCATGGTATGGGGATATCATCATATATTTACAAACATTGAAGGTCCCTACTCACCTTTCATGGGATGAACGACGACGGTTACATCACGTATCCAAGAACTACCTTATTGTAGATAACACATTGTACCACCGTGGGGTAGATTCCATTTTACGTCATTGCTTAACTCATGAGGAGGCTGAGCTTGTGCTAAATGATTTCCATGGAGGGGCGTGTGGTGATCATTTATCTGGGTTTTTTGCAGTCCAAAAAATCTTTACAGCGGGTTATTTCTGGCCGTCGATCTTCAAATATTGTGTCAATGCGGTCAAGAAGTGCCACCTTTGCCAGGTGTTTGCACGCAAGATGTGCTCACATCCTGCCCTGTTACATTTGATTATCACCGCCGGTCCCTTCACTAAGTGGGGGCTTGATTTCATGGATTGCAACCTAGCTTTAGTTGGGGGGCATCATCATATTATAGTGGTTGTTGACTATTTCACAAAATGGGCCAAGGCTATGCCCACAGTTAAATCCAACGGTGAGACAGC
Organism: Pseudotsuga menziesii; assembly: GCA_001517045.1. NCBI lineage: Eukaryota > Viridiplantae > Streptophyta > Pinopsida > Pinales > Pinaceae > Pseudotsuga > Pseudotsuga menziesii. The sequence goes on along the minus strand of LPNX011125401.1, from coordinate 36,157 downwards.
CGCGCATTTCATATTCAACTAAATCATTACTCGGTTCAGTATTCTGAAGGAGCTTGTCATAGACCATGGTAGGCACTTTCAGAATCGAATGATGGAAGAGTTGGCCTCAAAGTTAGGGTATAAGCAAGAGCATTCCTCTTCTTATTACCCTCCGAATGGACAAGTTGAAGCAGTGAACAAATCACTTAAGTCTATTCTTCAACGAACCATCGCACAAAGCAAAACCAACTAGCATATCATGTTATATCCTACTTTGTGGGCTTATAGAACTGTGGTTAAGACTGCCACCGGTTTTTCTCCATATCAACTTGTACACGGACTGGAGTCTATCTTTCTGGTTGAATGTGAAATCCGTTCATTAAAGCTAGCCATAGAGCTCTTACGAGACATTTCTCCATTGGAGGAGCATTTGGTCCACTTAGAGCAGCTTGATGAGCAGCGACGGGATTCCTTAGTGGCTCTAGAATTAAATAAGTGTCGTTTTAAGGTCCAGTATGATAAGTCTATCCATCCGAGAAAGTTTAGTGAAGGAGATTTGGTTCTTTTGTGGGATCAAGCTAAAGAACCCTTGGGGGCAGGAAAGTTTAACCCCATGCGGCATGGTCCTTACATTTTCAAATGTGTGTTAGAGAAGGGCGCCTATGAGCTAGTAGATTATGAGAGAACAGCCTTGGTGGAGCCTAGAAATGGGCTCTATCTTAAAAAGTACTATGCATGGTCCTCAGCCAGGGCTGATTATTGTATATTATTGTACAGTATTTTGCATAGTTATATTTTTCTTATGGTGATCGGGTTTGTTGATTAGCTTTTGTTTCTTATGGTAGATGTCAATGGAGTCTTTCATCTATATAGGATTCGTTGATGGTGCTAATCATCACACTCAACACTCAGCCTCTGCTGCTTGGGTGATTTATACTCCTACGGGTCAAGTATTGTATTTAGGAGGCGTATGTTTATGGCCCTCTTCAAACAATGTTGCTGAATATAGTGCCGTTATAGAGCTTTTACAAGATTCCATTTTGCATGGTGTTCTCTCTCTTGAGGTACGTCTTGATTCACAGTTAATAGTGTCACAACTGAATGGCTTATATCATGTTAGGGATCCAACATTATTACAAAGATTCTTATGTGTGAGATTGTTAGAACGGCAATTTGAAAACATAACATACATTCATGTTCCAAGAATTTATAATCAAGTTGCTGACTCATATGCTAACTATGTGTTAGATTGGCATTTCTTTCATAGACCATAAGCTCATCACAAACATACATTTTTACACATGTAAATAAATAAAATCGATCATCATAAAAGCTTCTCATTAAACATCCAAAATGTGACAATACATAAGTGTCATAATACAAAAATGGGGCTTTCAAGCCACCAAAATATAATACACGGTAGTACAAAATGTGTCACTCCCACGTATCTAAGCCTAGGGAGAACGAGGGTGGTTCTGATCATGGAAAGGCACCACAGATCTAGCTCGCTATCGAAACAACTGCACCCACGGTCGTGGTACACCCACCACCTAGCGCTACATGGCCTCAGGAAAGTCCTCGACTTATGCCATGGGTACCCTATGTGTCAGTTGCACAAAGTTTGTGTGGATGTTTTGGAGCATACACTTTGTATCCACACCCATAATGTCATCTCCTCTTCCCCTCCATCTATGACGAGGGAAACTGTCAGGCAGCCTTGGTTCTACATCTGCATACATATGACAGATTGTCACTATGTGTCGTCACGCAAAAACATGTATTTTGGTTCCACATATCAAAAGAAACAAAATAAATAAATAATTCAAAAAACTTAAAAAGAGGGTTGGGATTCATTACCAATGTCACCGTATGCTGATCCTGGTGGTAGGGGAATGTCAGGATCTCCCCAAAAATCTATCCTTGCATAGGGGTAATCATCGATGGCAACTATTTGTCGTCGCCCCATGGAAAGAAATCAGCAGGGTAGGGGTTGGACACCTTACCTCCACCCAATCTGCGCATCGCATCTGCCACCCTCATTGGGCCAGATCTTGAACCCGTGAGGAGGAATTTCAACTCTAGAGCTGAGCCCCGGAACACGCTCGAAGAAGAACGTGCTTAGTATACTGCTAAAACTGAAGTTTCCTACCCTACCCATCTTGCAGTCGCTGAGCTGTTGCTTCATGTTACACAACAGCGTAGTACTCCAATTGTAAACTATGGGTCTCATGTACTCCACTGCATAGAACATCAAGGGCTGCAAGGCCTAGTGGAGTGAGGCTAGCCCTACTATCCTACCTAGTGTCAGTAGTATGGCCTTCAGGACTAGTACGTATATGGAGTTTGTTGGGATTAGACTCCCAACCTTCTCCTTGTCCGAATAACAGTATATAGCAATATACTCATCAATGGTGAGGCCACCTCTAGGCCTGCGACAATGTAGGTTCACCACTTCCCCCCGTCAAGACAATCCTGTAATGACGTATATGTCCTCCACCTCTATAGTGAGGGACATCCCGTCGATATGGAATGACTCTAAGTCAGGATCCCAGTAGTCTACTAGCATCTGCAGCAGTCTTGGTTTGGCCCTTAAGCCCCCAAGACACCAAAACTTGTATAGCCCACAGGCACAAAGAGCTTGTTGAGCCATTAGATCACCCTGTACAACCTCTTCTACATCCTTGTGTTCTCTCTCCCTCCATTCTAGAACCTTCCTACACATTTACATTGATTTTTGGTCATTAGTTTTCTTAACATTAAACGCGGACGCATACGCAACTGTTTGTAAAACAACTGTGTATGTATATGACTTTGGGCCATTTTTCTGCGTATAGCCAGTCCTATACGAGGAAAATTCCTTGATTTCCCCGTGGGCCGAAGCGACTATCTTAGAATGGCCTAGAAATTGATTTTGACCATGGAAATTCAAAAAATTTACATGCAAATTGAAAATCAGGGCATGGGAAGTTACCTAGAAAAAACTATGTCGGATTTCGCTGGACAAAACTCCTGGAATTTGCGTTTGATGTTCTGAGCTCAATTAGGTAAAAATTTCAAATGATATATAATGTTTTGATTTTTTTTACTATTTATAGAAAATTTTGAAAATTTTTACCCCCTTTTCTATAGTTTTGAATAGTTTCTGACCCTTTTGAACTGTTTTTTACTAATATGATGATGTAGGAGACCGTTTTGAGCATCGTTTTGACCATTGTTTTGACCCATTCGTGCCGATCTCGGGTATGATGTTTAAACTTGCATATAGGTTAGATTTCACCTCCATTTGCATTTTGCATGACCTTATGACCATTTCATTATAACCTTAGGTACGAACCCATTCTACCCTATCACGAAACCTTCTTGCTATTTTAGAAGTGACATGATGTGAATGGTATAGTTACCTTACATGGGCGCCCTAGTTAGCTCCTTGTTTGCATTTGGTGCCCATGCCAACACTTTGTCCTTTAGGGTGTGGGATTCCATTGTATAGTATCACCATTTCATTTCACAAGAGCCTCATACTCCTCTTGATCTTTTGTTGGCCTATTTCCCCAAGACTCCCTTATGTTAAGTTGTAATTACATTATCATGATCTTTTCCTGCATTATTGAGCCTTATGTTGGCTTCCCTAACTTTGAGTATCAGCCATATAGCTCGAGCTTGTCTCATGTCTAGCCACACATAGCCATTTTGCATATCCTTTGCAGCTTGATTCCCTATTTTTACCGGGAGGGGACTTGATCCGTCGGAACTCAATGTGAGTGCATTAAAAGTTTATTTAAAGAATGCGTTAATTAGTTTGCTGAATTCATCAAATAGCTTTAACATTTAATTAGATACTGAAATATGATATAACAGCAAACTGAATAGGAAATGAAATAGCAAAATAGAAACAGAAATGAGAAACACTGAAACAGAGAGCCACAAACACAGAAATTGATAATGGAGTTCACCCCCTCCACTAGGCTACGTCTCCAGGTCCCTCTCCAATTGGTACAGATCCAATTAATCTCTTTAAGATGGTACAAAATGGTTCTGGAATCAACTTCAGCAACTGTAAATAGAATGCTGTACAAAGTCTTTAAGACCTCTCTTCTAGAAATTACAATTAGCCTTCGAAAGGAAAAGAAAGCTAAATCATACAGATAATGTCGACTTCAGAAAGAACAGCATCTGGGCACTTCACAGCAACTCCCCAAGTTTCTCATAACATAAAAACGAAGCTCTGTGCTCTAACACTCTATGTCCTCCTTCACTGGCCAGAATCACCTTTATAAAAGCATTCAGTGCAAGGATAAGTAACGGGTTTTCATTACAACTGTTACCTTCTTTATTATCATTACAACCATATGCTAAACTGAACCATGCAATCCCACCAAATCACTACACAAGCATTATGTTACCACGATGTTCCATATTCCCAAAACATTGCAACTAACTCTACGCACATGTGTTGACTCACAACACATCGCAATAACCTGCAACCGGGATATGCCACATGTAACGTAACTGTTTGATGTCACCACCAACTTCATAACAACCGATATACACAGGTTGCAGCAAACGCGGTATCTATGTCGCAGCAACTCAGCATGTAACCAATGTCACAGCATCGCAGCATCCACAAACGTCGCAGCATCCATAAACGTTGTAGCATCGCAGCATCCACAACGTTGCAGCATCGCAGCATCCACAAACATCACATCATCGTAGCATCCATAAATGTTGCAGCATCACAACATCCACAACGTCGCAGCATCGCAGCATCCACAAACGTCGCAGCATTGCAGCATCCATAAATGTTGTAGCATCGCAGCATCCACAACGTCACAGCATCCACAAACGTTGTAGCATCCATAAATGTTGCAGCAAACATGACCGTGCGGTTTTTCATGAACCAAGATATGCGTCTCATGCTATAACTACGCAGCATGGCGTGTCTATAACTACGCGGCCATAACTACACGGCTATAACTGCGTGATGTTTAGCATATGAGTTAAAAACATATGTTATGTCTTTTGAACCATAGATTAATAGTTATTGTACCATATTGGATCAGTGTAAGTTTTGAAGATGAATAATCCACCGGATCATTCCTTCCCATTGGAGAGCTTTTGGACCACCAAAAGCCTGAACTACTCTACAAGTAAGTGAGGGTACAGCTCCCTCACTTTTCCAATCTCCATCCATCTTGCTTTGCTAGGATGCATGCCTTTAAGCCCCATGCAAAGGTACTCAGCATTCCCCCTTCGTGAAGTCCTTACATTTCTATCAAGAATAGCATCATCCTGCAACTCTTTCATGTATTCAGGTGCCATATCATCAACTGAAGGAATCTGTATGTTAGTTTCCTCATCCATGATCATAGGAGGCTCATACAATTTAAGATTCTCAACATTGACAACTGAATAAATTTGCATGTATGGAGGTAAATTCAAGCGAAAAGCATTAGTACCGATCTTTTCCAAGATCTCAACAGGACCATACCGTATAGGCTTAAGTTTTTACCTTCACCTTTCATTCTTTCCTTGGTGATATATAACCAAACTCTGTCACCAGCCTGAAATTGATGATCAACTCAATGCTTGTCATGCGTGGCTTTGTACTTTTCCTGGCTCTTCTCCAACTATTCTTGAACTACCTGTTGCACCGCTTGGATTCTCTGAATGAAATTTAAAGCTTTATCTGCATCATGATGTCCATCTACTACATCTTTTCCAAAAGAGAAGTCCATCGGTGTTTTTGGCAGATAACCAAAACAAGTTTCAAAAGGAGATCTTTTCGTGGAAGAATGAACTGCATGATTGTAAGCATGATGTATATACTGCAACTGCTCATCCCAAAGTTTAGGATGTTTACTACAATATCCTCTGAGAAGCTGAACCACTGTCCTGTTCACTACCTCTGTTTGCCCATTGGTCTGTGGATGAAAATCTGTACTCTTCTTAAGTTTGGTGTCCATAAGCTCCCATAATGTTGACCAGAATTCTCCCAAGAACCGGGAATCCCGATCAGATACAATAGACATGGGTAGCCCAAAATGTACCCAAACATTTTGAAAGAATAGATGAGCTATTTTTTCAGCAGTGATCTGTTTGTTACATGGCATTAAGATACACATTTTGTTGAATCTGTCCACAACAACATATAGGTAATAATGCCATTTTCTAGACATAGGTAGTCCTCTTACAAAGTCCATAGAAATGCTTTCCCAAGGATGAGAAGAAACTCGAAGAGGTGTGTACAAACCCAATTTCCTATTGCTAGGATTACTTGTTGCACACATAACACATCCTCGTATATATTTAGCTACAGTTTCTTGCATCTGAGGCCAATAACAATTATTCTGCAATAATGATAGTGTTTTACTTACTCCAAAATGTCCTGCAATAAATGAACTATGTGCTTCTCAAATCACATGCACTCTCTCTTTCTCTGGAATACAGAGTTTACCGAGATGATACAAGAGTTGATTATGCACATAATAGTTCCCTTCCTGTTTACCATGTATTAGTGATGCATATACTTTCTTAAAATCTTTATCTTTTGCATACTGTTCAATATAACTTTCATGTGTTAACAAACTGTTTTGAAGAATGATTGAAGTGTTGGTAGGTGACCTCGATAACATGTTTGCTACCTTATTATGATTTCCCTTTTTGTATTTAATTACAAGATTAAACTGTTGCAATAATCCCATCCATCTTAAATTCCTACTTTGTTGTATTTTAGTTTGAGATTGTAAATATTGAAGTGGCTGATGATCAGTATGGATGACTGTTTCTTTTCCCATGATATAAGGTTTCCGCTTCTTCACACTCTGTACTAAAGCATACAATTCTTTGTCATAGGTCGGATAGTTACTTACCGTAGTAGAGAACGTTTCTGAATGGTAACAGACTGGATTCCTCCCTTGCATCAAAACGGATCCTATGGCAAACCCGCTGGCATCGGTCTCGATCTCAAATGGCTGCTACAAATCTGGCAACGTCAGAACTAGTGCTGTGCTAATATTTTCCTTCAAAGTGTCGAAGGCTCTCTGATGCTTGCCTCCCCACTGGAAAATTTCTTTAACACTTGTCAACGCATGTAATGGAGTAGCAATGGAAGAAAACCCAGAAATGAATTTCCTCCAATACTGAACCACACCCAGAAAACTTCTGATTTCAGTAACAGTGTTAGGCCATGGCCAGTTTGCAATGACAGCAACCTTGGCTGGGTCCACTCGTAGGTGGCCTCCACCAATAATATGGCCCAGATATACTAAAGAAGTTTTAGCAAATCCACATTTAGACATTTTTACATGAAGCTTCTCCTTCCTCAGTACATCTAAAAATTTCTTCACATGTACAATATGCTCTTCCCAGGTTTTGCTAAACACTAGGATATCATCCAGATATACAATTACAAAATCATCAATGAATGGACGAAAGACATCATTCATGACCCGCATGAAAGTAGCAAGTGCATTACAGAGCCCGAAAGGCATCACAAGCCATTCATACAAACCCTGTTTGGTTTTAAACGTTGTTTTCCAGGCATCATTGTCAGCAACCCGGATTTGATGATACCCACTACGCAGATCTGATTTTGTAAAATAAGTTGCATGTTTCAACTGATCAAGCAAATCATCAATGCGAGGAAGAGGATACCTATTTTTAATGGTGATTTTGTTAAGGGCCCTATATTCAACGCACATCCTCCAAGACCCATCCTTCTTCGGAACCAAGACTATAGGAGAGCCACAAGGAGAAGTTCTTGGCTGGATGACCCCCTTCTCAATCAGCTCCTAAACCTGCTTCTTGATTTCCTCGTTCTACAATACATACATCCGGTACATGTCTATGTTCAGGAGTGGCACATCCTGCTGCAAATGTATCTCATGCTGAATCTCTCTTTTTGGTGACAACCCTTTCAGATCTTGAAACAAATCATCATGCTCAGAAATGATTTCAATCAGTTCATATTTATTCTTAGGGTCACATCCTTCAAAATATGTAGAGATCTCATCATTTTTCACCTTAACCATCATTAACATAAAATTCTTACTAGCATTTACCAACCTCTTCATTTTTCCTGCAGAGACTATGGCTAGATTGGTTTTTGTCTTATGTGCTCGTACAATATACTCTACACCATCTTTAAAAAGATGATACTTATTCTTCTCTCTATAAAAGACTGCTTTCCGGTGATACAAATATGGACTCCCAAGTACAATTCTACAAATGTCAAGTGGTACTACATCTAGTTCTACCTCATCCATAAACTTTTCAGTGATTGCAAATTTTAATACACATTTCTTTGTAACTTGCAATTGTGTATCATTAGTAACCCAACCAAGAGGATAGGGTTTTTCATGAGGCATAGTAACTAAATGCAATTTCTTAACCACTTCTTCTGATATCATATTTACTTGTGAACCACTATCAAACAATGTATCAATCTTTGTGTGATTTGCAATGACACGAACATGAAACAGTGCACTTCTATTTTTATCATTTTGCTTAGAAGTAGATGGCAGATTTGTACTTGCACTAGAACTTGATTTTGCATCAATGGGAAGTGAGATACTTTTATTCTTACCCTGGATTCCGACAGCTGTAACCTTTGTCTCATCACCTGAGTCGGATCCCAAGTCTTGAATAACTGCTGCAGTAGCTTTTGCTTTGCCTTTATCTTTGTATCCCCCGTACTTCTTTGGCCTTAACTCCGGATGAAGTTTCCAACACTTAGAGACATCATGTCCCTTCTGACAATGCGAACATGTAGGATTTTCACCCTCTTTCTTAATAGTAGCCATCTTATTTTTCCCTGTATCTTGACCTTTTGATTTGTTGTCAAATTTAAAAGGTTTCTTCACAAAAGTATCATTAGCATGCTTACCCCTAGCTTCTAAATGTGTAGCTTGAACACATACATCATCCAAACTACTGGGGTTAAACATCAACAAGGTATGTCTCAAATAAGAATGCATGCCACCAATGTACTTAAGAAGAGTTTCCTGTGTATCTAATGAAACATTCAATGCAATAGCCCTCTTTTTGAATTTATGAGTATAGTCTTGAATGCTTTGTCCTTTAGCTTGTCTAAACATTTTCCAACTCATGGTTAATTGTTGAATATGTCCTAAAGGATAAAATCGCTTCCTTAATACTTCGATGAATTCATTCCAAACTGAAATAATTTTACCATTCTTTCAAAGATATTGTTGAATCTTGCTCTCCCACCAAGTAAGAGCCATACCACTCATCCTCAAAGTGGCCAATTGAATCCTGGAAGGGTCATCATTAATGCCCTGCACCCTGCAATATACTTCAAGTTGCTTGATCCAATTGTCTAACTTTTCAGCATCTAAATCTCCATCATAAATAGGTAATTCAAATTTCACATCCAATTTGAAATAAGGCATATTAGGACTTGCATTATTTGAATGAGAAGTAGGAGAAGAAGAGGAAGTTTGATTTGTTTTAGGAGGATCACCATCACCTCCTACTCCTTTACCCTTTTCTTCCTTCTTCACTTCTGCATCTTTGGATGAATATCCTTCTTCTTTCTTCTTCCTTTCTGCTCGCTCATTGAGTAGAATTTCCATCATGGCTTTCATGCTCATAAAAGCCTCCAAAAACTTAGTTTCAGAAATAAGAGGTTTTTCCTGTTTTATATGTCCTTCTTCTTCCCCTCGTGGACAAGACATGGTTCTTAAGAATGTTCTCCTTGAGCCAATCTCAGGATCTCCTTCAATTAATTCTCCTTCACCATGCTTTAACCTAGACCTGGTAAGCATTCACAAACTTGCACAAGCAGTTAACCTGCTCTGATACCATAACATGATCCGTCGGACCTCAACTTGAGTGCATTAAAAGTTTATTTAAAGAATGCGTTAATCAGTTTGCTGAATTCATCAAATAGCTTTAACAGTTAATTAAATACTGAAATCTGATATAACAGCAAACTGAACAGGAAATGAAACAGCAAAACAGAAACATAAATGAGAAACACTGAAACAGAGAGCCACAAACACAGAAATTGATAACAGAGTTCACCCCCTCCACTGGGCTACGTCTCTGGGTCCCTCTCCAATGGGTACCGATCCAATTAATCTCTTTAAGATGGTACAAAATGGTTATGGAATCAACTTCAACAACTGTAAACAGAATTTTGTACAAATTCTTTAAGACCTCTCTTCTGGAAATTACAATTAGCCTTTGAAAGGCAAAGAAAGCTAAATCATACAGAGAATGTCGACTTCAGAAAGAGCAGCATCTAGGCACTTCACAGCAACTCCCCAAGTTTCTCATAACAGAAAAACGAAGCTCTGTGCTCTAACACTCTGTGTCCTCCTTCACTAGCCAGAATCTCCTTTATAAAAGCGTTCAGTGCAAGGATAAGTAACGGGTTTTCATTACAACTGTTACCTTCTTTATTATCATTACAACCATATGCTAAACTGAACCATGAAATCTTGCCAAATCACTACACAAGCGTTATGTTACCACGACCTTCCATATTGCCGAAACGTTGCAACTAACTCTACGCACATGTGTTGACTCACAACACGTCGCAATAACCTGCAACCAGGCTATGCCACATGTAACGTAACCGTTTGATGTCACCACCAACTTCGCAGCAACCGTGGTACCTATGTCGCAGCAACTCAGCATGTAACCAATGTCACAGCATCGCAGCATCCACAAACGTCACAGCATCGCAGCATCCATAAACGTCGCAGCATCCACAATGTCATAGCATCGCAGCATCCACAAACGTTGCAGCATCCATAAACGTCGAAGCATCCACAACGTCGCAGCATCGTAGCATCCACAAATGTCACAGCATCGCAGCATCCATAAACGTCGCAACATCGCAGCATCCACCATGTCACAACATCCACCAATGTCGCAGCATCCATAAACGTTGTAGCAAACATGACCGTGCGGTTTTTCACGAACCAAGCTGCGTGGCTCATGCTATAACTGCGCGGCGTGGCATGGCTATAACTGCGTGGCCATAACTGCGCGGCTATAACTGTGCGATGTTTAGCATATGAGTTAAAAACATATGTTATGTCTTTTGAAACATAGATTAATAGCTATTGTACCATATTGGATCAGTGTAAGTTTTGAAGATGAATAATCCATCGGATCAGGACTTTCCCCCGAGTGTCGCTATCCTACACATGTGTCCTTGCATTGAGCATAGCTATGTTCCACTACTTGGAACTAGTTTGTTTTCCCATTGACACTCATCTCCTCCTAGTCTGTAACTATAAAGCACTTTTATTCTTTTTCAAGCATTTCAAAATATTTGAAAAAGTCTAAAAAAAATCAAAAAACCAGAAAGCCAGACAAGAAAAGATGTTATCCTTGGCAGCAGTCGAGTCGTGTCGCCTTCAAACAGACCACTGTACATCACATTCGTTGGTTCGGTTAATAGTTTGACTTTAGGAGTTGTATTTGTTTCTCTTAGTTTATCTCCACCGACTGGTTAACCTTCTAGTCCCTATGGAACCTCTGTTGATGCCTCCTGTGTCATAGAGACATCCCAGTTTTGTATATTGAGTTTATGCTGCCTACATTCAGTCACCATTTTCCTTTATTCTCTTGTTCGAAGTAAGTTGAAACCCGAGTCAGCCATTCCTTAGTTATATTGACTTTGCATGTCAGCCATTCCCAGTACAGTTACTAGTTCATGCACATTATGATCGAGTCCTTCCACATTATACAGCTTTGTTGAGTACCTCATGTTGGATGATGGGGGATGCCTTATTGCCCTCCTTCCAGCGGATTTCATCACATCGAATTGAGATCATTTATTTTGGGATAGGAATCTAGAGTCATTTTTGAGTGCCTTGAGACATGCAGTCACCAGTGGAAGGTTCTCTCGCCATCGACAGTTTTGGGAATACATCAATGTCCCGTGATCGATGGATCCTTTCTAGTGTTCGACCTCAACACATTTATTCACACTTGGTAGTTTGCACTCTAGTAACTTGATTCGCATTTTCATTATCGGTGGGTGATCTCACGTCTGTTAACGGTATACATCAATGATAGGTAATCAGACAATGGACTGCTATGTTCGACCTTGACACCTCTATTCACATAGTAGGGCATGTACTCGTAGTGGTTTGTGTAGAAGACCTTCCAGACTAGTGGCATCTTATATATGTTACCTCTTTGATCGTGGCAGTTTTCATGAGATTTCAGCGCTCGTGACTTGATTCCAATATATGTCGGATATTTCCAGCCATTATGGAGATCTTGATCCATTATATATCTTCAACCTACATGGATATCATGATCATGTGTATATCTTCGTCATGGAGATTCTGAGCTATCTATATTGTACATGGCAATGACCACACATGTCATATTTTGTATCATGCCTATTCATGGCCATTGTACTCTTATGTATCTGGGACTACTACATCTACTTGCAGTTATGTGCAGAGTTTGATCATTCGATTGTATTGATTAGATGGCTGGTTCTTACATTGGGTTCTTCATCACTCCACTTCTGGGATGGACTTATAATTCATTTCGTCCATCGTATGACCCCTCTAACCTCACACATTAGGGGGCATCTGTTACAGTCGATTTTACCACACATGGTGGATCACACCTTAATGGCCTTCCCTATCCCTCTGCAGACTCTTTAGACCCCATGGACCATTTTTGTACCTTGGATATTTCCAAAATTATCCCTAAAAACATGCAATAATTGCCATACGTGACTTTTAATCCCTTTCTCACGTATATACGCGGATTTAACCCTTAAACCCGAATACATAGGGATGTGTGCAAAAGGCCAAATGATTTTGGAGTTTTCCTTGATGTGGATCTGAATCACTTGTCTCTTGGCCTTCCATATGCCTTGAGATCGCTCGGATTTGACCGTCCATTACCCATTGAAGAGCTATATAAGGAACCCTTTGAATACATTGAAGGAAGAGGAATTGAAGATCAAGAAAACTATAGTCCATTGTTGCCAGAGCTTATACTTGAGTCTGCATCCCAAGGTGACTCCAGAAATCAATCATTTCCCATATGCGAGAGAAACCAAACATCTAACACTAAAGGATCTCGATTTGTACCTTATTCTAGACGGTTGATGTAGATCCCCGTTCAGCGTTTCCAATATCGCTTGTATTAGCAATTTGCTTCCTCAACATTCAGAAAACAAGACAAGCATGCTATATATAATTGTGTTAGACCTACTCTAGCATATATAATCAATAACATATAAGCATTTAAAAGCATCCAAGGATCAAATACTCATTCAAACACACATTATTGGACAGGAAAAGATATTTCTATTGATCTAAAATAGTGACAACCTCTGTCAGCATGTCTGCGAATCAGAGAAACTGAGTCCCCCACTTGGGCCTCCACCACTTCAATCCTCCATCTCTCAATACCAAGATCACAAGCAAAAGGCAAGCTTGGGAAGAACACAAAGTGTTCCAAGGGACAAAGGGATGCAAACTCAAGTATAAGCTCCGGCAACAATGGACTATAGTTTTCTTGCTCTTCAATTCCTCCTCCTTCAATGTATCCAAAGGGTTCCTTATATAGCTCTTCAATGGGGTAATGGAAGGTTGAATCCGAATGATCTCAAGGCATATGGAAGGCCAAGAGACAAGTGACTTAGATCCACATCAAGGAAAACTCCAAAATCATTTGGCCATTTGCACACATCCCGATGTACGCGGGTTTAAGGGTTAAATCTGCGTATATACGCGAGAAAGGGATTAAAAGTTGTGTATGGAAATTATTGCATGTTTTTAGGGATAATATTGGAAACGTCAAAGGTATAAAAATGGTCCATGGGCTCTAAAGAGTCTGCAGAGGGATGGGGAAGGCCATAAAGGTGTGATACACCATGTGTGGTAAAATCAGCTATAACAGATGCCCCCTAATGTGTGAGGTCAGAGGGGTCATACAATGGTTGAAATACATTATAATTCCATCCTAGAAGTGAAGTGATGAAGAACCCAGTGGAAGAACCAGCCATCCAATCAATACAATACAATGATCAAACTCTGCACATAACTATAAGTAGATGTAGTAGTCCCAGATACATAAGAGTACAATGGCCATGAATAGGCATGATACAAAATATGACATGTGTGGTCATTGCCACGTACAATATAGATAGCTCAGAATCTCCATGACAAAGATATACATAGGATCATGATCTCCAAGTAGGCTGAATATATATAATGGATCAAGATCTCCATAATGGCTGGAAATATCTGACATATACTGGAATCAAGTCACGAGAGCTGAAATCTCATGAACACTGGCACAATCAAGGAGGTATCATATATAATATTCCACCAGTCTGGAAGGTCTTCTACACAAACCGCTATGAGTACATGTCCTACTATGTGAATAGAGGTGTCAAGATCGAACATAGTAGTCCATCATCTGATTATCGGTCATTGATGTATACCATTAACAGACGCGATATCACCCACTGATAATGAAAATGGGAATCAAAGTACTAGAGTGCAAACTACCAAGTGTGAATAAATGTGTTGAGGTCGAACAATTGAAAGGATCCATCGATCAGGGGACATTTATGTATTCCCAAAATTGTCGATGGCAAGAGAACCTGCCACTAATGACTGCAAGTCTCAAGGCACTTAAAAATGACTCTAGATTCCTATCCCACAATAAATGATCTGAAGTCTATGGGATGAAATCCACTAAAAGAAGGCAATTAAGGCATCCCCCATCATCCAACACGAGGTACTCAGCAAAGCTGTATAATGTGGAAGGACTCAATCATAATGTGCACGAACCAGTAACTGTACCGAGAATGGCCGACACGCAAAGTCAAGATAACTGAGGAAAAACTAACTTAGGTTTCAACTTCCTTCGAACAAGACAATAAACGTGAATGGTGACTGAATGTAGGAAGCTGTTGCAGCTGGAAATTTCCCAAATTTCTAAAATTTTGGACCCTCCTTGTTGATTTTGTTGAAGGCTATTTTTTTCCCTTTCTGCTGCACGTTTGGATTATTTGAGGCCAGTTTTTCTTTCCTTTCGGGAATTCATTTGGGCTTGCGATTGTTTTGGACTATAGGATTTAGCAGGTTTTATGTTGTTTTATCATTGCCAAGGTTTGGTCAAGGTTTAAAATGGGATTTTTAGTTGCCATTTTTCAGAGGTCAGTTAGACATGGCACCAATAATTAAAGCCTTTTGCTGAGCCTGTGTTTTATTGTTGAAAAAAGGACCTTGCTTTGCGATTTTTCAGAAAGTGTTTTGACTTTGATTGGAGGTCGAAGGCTGATTGAGGTCCGTCGTTGCGGCCCCAAAGTAAACTAACTGGCCGTCAAACTACTTGTCCTTTCATCGATGTCCTGCTCTGTGTTTCTTTGATGTTGATTAGTCTGCGTATTTTCTTGACCGTTTAACTCCCGCCGTTGCGGATGTGTAGCGCACTAACTATCCGATGCTTCAGAATATCCGACCCTCGATGTTTATCGGGCCAATTTTTGGTTGGTGTTTCGGAACCCTTAGATTGTAGGTCTCCCACCATTGCGGCTGCATATCTCACTAACCAACCGATGTCAAGTGTTCCAATTTTCCAATAGGGGTTTTTATTCGCCCGTTTCTTAATCGTTTTTCCGCCGATTGTTATGAGCTCGTAACTGGTTTCGTAAGTGATCGGTGTGCCTTATTTTATCAGGTTGATTTTTTTTTCACATGAAAACCCGGTTCCATTTCCTTCCTTCAGTACTCATTTTATTGGTATTATGTTTTATGCTTATTAAAGATAGTCGGGATAAATGACGAGTTTCCGTGTGATCACAGAAATACAGAGGATATTTTCCCCGATCCCTTTGAAAATTATTGCAGTGAAGAAGACGCAGTTGGAGGACAAAGCATGTCAAAGCATAAGGCAGCAGATTGGTTGCTCGAGGAAAAGAAAATACTAAGGGTGTGAAGAGGGATTGAGGAATGGTAAAGCGTAATCATTACAAAGCAAAGGCCCAGGCTTGGTTGGTTCATAAGTTCCCTAGCTATACCCATTTTTTTTTCTTTTTTAAAGTCTTTATTTGAAACGTAACATGAATTATGAGCATTCACAACATGACAAGAATGGAGATTGAAAGTGTTGTGGGGAAACCGAAAGGTTTTGAGCTGGTTCTCGTATAAATATGGAAAATAAATAGGGGGGAAGGGGCTTTTTCCTAGTGAGACTTGTGAACTACTTGTTGTAAGAGAAACTATTTCATTTTGTAATAATAAAATTACAATTTTGCCTGTTGGAGAAAGTGCTGTGTGGAATGTTCAAATGTGATGAAATGAAAAATGTTGAAGGGGAACTATTTCATTTTCAGCTGTGTTTCATTAACAATGAGATCGTTCTAACTCTCTGAACCTATGTTCTTGTATGAATGTTCTCTGGTTTATTCTGTGATAACTTCCACTATGAGTAATGAATGTTTTAACAGACGACGAGCTATCTTGTTGTGTATATCTTTAGTCATGTTTATGTGTTTTGATTCTAAGAACAACTATCTATGATTTATCTTAACATATGAACAGTAATGCATTACACATTAATTTATAATCTTGCTGCCTAGGGACAGCTTAGTTATCTTGTTTTCATTTATGTGTGATTTAGATGCGAGAGAGTCTAAGACGAGAGGTAAGAACCTGCATATCACATTGTGACCACTCCTCGTATTCTTTATCAATATACATCTTAGGTAGACACTTGCATATCATACTTAAAGTCAAAAATACAAAAATATGTACGGTCGACCAGGCCGCAACCAGTAAAACCCTTTGTTTTTGTTACTTGACCTACAGTAGCCGGACCACAAACTGGATGGATTCCCCATACCAAATAGTCATGGGCTAGTTGGGAACATTGACTAGGGAGAATCCCTTGTTGTTTTTTCCTATGAATTTCCAGGCCTCAACAATTTTTGGCGCTAGAAGGAGGGCCACCAATGCATAGCTGGCCGGGGAAATTCATTTCCTCGAAGTTACTCCACCAGTGATAGTTTTGAAAGAAGTTTATCTCCTGATCCAAATACTAAAGAGAATAGAGAACATTTGTTTTCTGTATACAACCAAGTAGTTAATGATCTAAGAAGACACATAGGGGCCTATGTAAAGAGTACTGGAGGATTACCCACTATCCCTGATTTACCCCGAAGAGAATACAAGAAGAAAGATCGTCCCATCTTGGAAGATTCAGTGTTGGTTGGAGATTTGGAAGAGTTAGTAGAGGTAGCATTATAGGAATTTGTTCAGCCTCTGAATCAAGTAGGCCCAAACACACCTTATTGTTCTCCTGTGCGTACTCTCGTTCCCTCATGTCCTCACTCTCCACCCAAACTCATGGCATGCATAAATGCAAATCAGCCACTTAACACACCAAATCCACCACCTGCTTGGAAATCCAGATCACCCCTAAACTTAACACCTCCGTTGCATGACATACCTCAAGCTTTTGAGAAGATGTTGCCCAAGTTTGATCCAAATGAGAAGATCTTAGTAGATGACCATTTACAAAGTTTCTATTTGGCAATAGAAGGATTAAGGGCTGGGGAACATGAGGATGTAGTTTGTAGACTTTTTGCACATACCCTTAAAGGAGCAGTACCATCATGGTATTTTGGTTTTCCTGCAAAATCCATCCCAGACTGGGATACCTTTGAAAGGATTTTCAGAAGTAAATATGCAACCCAAAAAACTCATGTGGCTCTCATGAAAGGACTGTGCAATTTAAAGAAAGAAAGAAACGACAAGGTGCATAGTTTTACCCAAAGATTTGTAGTTTATCTTAAGAATTTTTTTGAAACTGACAAACCCTCGGATAAAGTTTTGATTGAGTATTATACTTCAGCTCTAGGGCCCGATTTGGCCATGTTTTCCAAAATGAAAGCTAAACCTACGTTAGAAGAGACTTATGAAGAAGCGGAGAGAGTAGAGGCTGAAAAGGAAAGCATCGAAGATTATCCTGAGCAGTCAGGAGAAAAAAATGTTGGGAGGAAAGATTTGTTATTTACTAAGCCTAAAGAGGAGCAATCACCGATTTCGAAGGAATGGCAAAGATGATGCAGAAGCTCTCTAACAAAATAATAGACTTGGAAAAGGAAAAGGAAGCCCAGAATTTTTATAAGCCTTATTACAAGAAAAGGGAGGATAACAATCAATCCCAACCCCCTTCGCACAGTCCTACATCGATGAACTTAACGGAGGTGGGGATGGATTACTTTTTCACTTTTCACCAACAACCCCATTCTTAAAAGAATTGTCCTCAATGGATAAATTTGATGACGTTGGTAATGAATCAGCTGTTGGATTCCAAATTAACTGAGGATAATGATGAAGAGGGAAAATACAACAGTAAATCAACAGAAAAACAAGAGGATGATGCCATGGTTTTATGGGACTTTGTATCGTTGTTTGATACCGAAGAAGAAAAGGATCCAATACATGAAGATATATTGGAAACAAATGTGACGATGAGAAGCCAAGGGTTGATTAAGGAAAACAGCCTTATGCTCCCAAAGATTAAGAGACTTCAAAAGACTATAAAGAAATTTCAAAAAAACACCTCAGCTAATAAAATTCCAGAATTTATCACCAGCAGTCAAAATATGAAACAGATCAACACGCCTACTAATCCCATTGAAGAGAAGATCAATAATGTTAAATCAAATCTCACAGAATATAAGATGGATTATGACATCGTGGAGGATATCAAAAAGGTAAGGGCAAATATCTCATTATTTGAGATGTGCAATGTGTTGCAGTAGAAAGAAAAGTTATTGAAATCACTTAAAATATCAGAGGAGAAGCTTCCCACTGACAATCAGCCCCAAGAAGAATAAATTGGTGAAGCAAGTGTGGGAGGTAAGCCTAAATGCAATACTTCACCTTTTCTCCTTACTTTTGAAATTTTCAACCACAACGTGCACAACTGTTTAGTAGAGTCGGGGGCATCAGTCAACGTTATGCCACTGTCGATCTGTAAAAAGATAAATGGACAACCTAAACCATCTACCTAGAGGGTCATTCAGTTGGATTGAACAAATGTGAAGGAAATTGGGGAAATGGAGGATGTTCTCATTCGCTTATCTTCAAATGATAAGGTATGTCAATTCATTGATATTGTTGTAGTTGACATACCTGAAGCTTATGGACTTGTTTTGAGCATAGATTGGTCGACAAAGCTGAGTGGATATTTTGCTTCAGACTGGTCACATCTGTGGCTACCATATAAAGGGAGCCCAAGTCAAATTAAAGTTTTAAGAGAGCCCCACATGAAACACAATGTTACTCAGTTCGAAGGTAAAAATGAACCAGTGAATTATGTTTTGGGAAATTACTTCATTGAGCTAGAACCGGGAAACTATCAAGTGGAAGAAGCCAGTGATACATCAAATGCTCAGCCTGATCTCCTTCAGTTTTCACAGGCTAATGAAATTGAATGTAAAATAGTAGACTTAGCTGTAGATGTATATGTTGATTGATGCATAGTAGTGATAGGCAATTTTTGGACGCTTTTCTTTGATGGGTTTAAAACTTTAGAAGGGTCAGGAGCCAGCTGTGTCCTGATTGATCCTGAGAAAAATAAACATTTTCTTTCATGTAGGTTAGAGTTTGAATGCACCAATAACACAGCTGAATATGAAGCATTAGTTCAAGGACTAAGAAAAGCAATTGAGTTAAAGGTAGAAAATATGAAAGTGTATGGGGATTCTGAAATAATTGTAAAACAGATTCGAAATCAAATACATTGCATTTCCCCTCATTTAAAGGATTATCAAAATGAAGTATGGGATTTGCTTAAATATTTTCATGCATTTAATATTGTATCGATTCTAAGACTTAAGAATGCAGCAGCTTACTTGTTGGCCACCTTAGCTGCAAGGCTTGTGCCCTCTAATAACTGGTGTTCTATTGAATTACTTTTCAGGCCCTCGGTTCCAGATATGAGTACCAATATACGAGTTTTTGATGATGATCAGCAGATTCTAGAATGCTTGACAAAGGACGAGACCTTCAAAGGGGCAATTATTGATGATGAAGAACATCAAGCCGAGATAAAATTTGATAATTTTATTCCCAAAGGAGTTAGGACTTTAGAGCGGATGTTTGATCTAAACGAGAAATTGAGAAGGCTAGTGAATGTGAAGACTCATAGCTCGTCTCTACAGTTCGAGTCGATTAATTTAGGGACTGAAATTGAGCCTAAATATGTGAATTTGGGAAGGTGTTTCTCTCCAAGTGAAAGAAATAAGTTCATTGGTCTGTTCAAACAATACAAATATGTTTTTGCCTGGACGTATGAATATCTGAAGACATATGACACCAATATTATTCAACATGTTATCCCCATCATATCTGGGGTCAAGCCCTATCAACAGCCTTTAAGGAAATTGCATCCAAAGCTGGAGCCTCTAATTCAGAATGAAGTAAAGAAGCTGTTGGATGCTAAAATTTTCTTCAAAGTCAGACACTCAGAATGGATTTCAAATCTGGTACCAGTAAGAAAGAAATCTGGAGAAATTAGACTATGTGTGGATTTTAGAAACCTAAATCGCTCTTCAGATAAAGACAATTATCCTATCCCACCTATGGAACAGATATTGCAAATGGTTTCAGAGACTGAATTATTTTCTTTATTAGATGGATTCTCTAGCGACAATCAGGTGTTAGTAGCTAAAGAAGACAGACTTAAACTTACATTCAGAACAAGATGGGGGACTTTTGCTTACAGAAGGATTCCCTTTGGACTCATAAACATGGGAGCTACTTTCCAGAGGGCTATGGACATAGCTTTCCATGGTATAATTGGCCACAATCCTATAGTATACCTCAATGACATCACAATATTCTCAAATAAAAGGGAGGAACACGCATTCCATCTAAAACAGATTTTTGAACACTACCGCAAATATGGTATCTCATTAAACCCCAAGAAGTGTGTGTTTGTCGTTACCGAAGGTAAGTTACTGGGTCATGTGGTTTCTAAGAAGGGGATGTCCGTAGACCCAGAAAGGATCAAAGCTATCGAACAGATTCCCTTACCCCATAATAAGAAAGGAATGCAATCACTTATGGGGACAATAAATTTCGTGAGAAGGTTTGTGCCGGATTTCGCTCAAATTGTCAAAACTTTGCAGCAAATGGTAAATCAAAGTGTACAATTCAAGTGGAATGATGTAGAGAAGAATGTGTTTAGTAAAATAAAGACAGTTATTGTGCACGCACCCTCCCTCAAGAGTCCAGATTTTGAGAAAGATTTTATTTTGTACACTTTCGCATCTAACAATTCACTAGCAGCGGTGCTTACCCAGAAGGAAGATGGGGGGGATTAGTTCCCCATATCATTTATGAGCACTAGTCTGCAGGGAGCCGAATTGAACTACCCAGCTGTGGATAAACAAGCTTACGCAGTCTTCAAAGCGGTAAAACAATTCAGGCCATATATACTTAAGAACCGGACAAAAGTAATAGTTCCACACCCGACTGTGAGGTCTCTTTCCGTACAAAAGGAATTAGGAGAAAGAAGAGGCAACTGGATAACAACTTTATAGGAGTATGACCTCGAATTCAAGCCAACCTCCATAGTTAAAGGGAAAGGATTGTGAAAACTAATGACTGAAAGTAAAGACAATGAAGAAAATAACTGGGAAGACAAAGCTAAGTTACATTTGATGGATGTATGTCCCCTTTTCACAGCTCCAGACTCCTGGTATCGAGACCTTGTTCATTATCTTTAGGAGGGATTGTTACCGGAACATTGGAATTCTAAGTAAAGAAGAGCACTGCATCTTAAATCAGCCTCATATCAGATTATTGAAGGAATATTATTCAGAAAGAATTATGATGGAGTTCTTCTTAGATGCTTAGAGAAAGAAGATGCGAAGAAGGTCATGATAGACTTACATGATGGGCCTGCTAGAGGACATTTTTCTAGAGATACAACAACCCATAAAATCCTTAGAGCTAGATACTATTGGCCCACACTGTTCAAAGATGCACATGCCTATGTCAGAAAGTGCGACATCTGTCAAAGGTGTGGTGGAAGACAAGTTAAAGCAGTAGGACCATTAAAGCCTGTGATGATAACAAAACCTTTTGAGCAGTGGGGAATGGATTTCATTGGAGAGATAAAGCCAAATTCTTCCTTGCAACACAAGTATATTCTGATGACAACTAATTACTTCATTCATTGGGTCGAAGCCATTCTGTTGCGTAAAGTGAATGAAGATGTGGTCATGAACTTCTTGCAAGATCATATTATGACCAGGTTTGGAGTTCCAATTTCTCTAGTTTTCGATAATGCTACTTATTTTTCCTCTATTAGATTAACTGCATTTGCTCATGAAAAAGGAATTAAGTTGCATTATTCTACAAATTATTATCCACAAGGAAATGGTTTAGCAGAATCTACAAACAAGAATCTGATTAGAATCTTAAAAAATGCTGTGATAGAAAACCAGAGAAGTTGGCATTTAGCATTACCAAATTCCCTTTGGGCTCATAGGGTCACCCCCAATACTTCGTTAGGCGTGTCCCCGTATACCCTTGTTTATGGAAAAGAGGCCATTCTCCCCCCCAATATCATGCTACCTTGTTCCATAATAGCTCAAGAAGCAAGAGGATCAGATAATGAAGTCTTGCAGATAAGAATCCACAATCTTTTGAAGGCAGAGGAATCTAGATCCAAGGCCAGAGAACGTTTTAAACAACAACAGGAGGTAGTGAAGAGGTGGTTTGATAAACACAAATCTGGAGCAAAAGAATTTGAAGTAGGAGAATTGGTTCTTAAGTGGGATCACCCTCATGATGAGAAGGGAAAACACATGAAGTTTCAACAGTTATGGGTAGGCCCTTTCCAAATTGCAACAAAACTTGGCCCCCCAACCTATAAATTGCAGGATTTACAAGGATGGGGGAAGAACTTACCAGTAAATGGTTTAGTTATTAAACCTTATTTTTCTTGATTTTTGTTTTATTTTGCTTTCTTTTGTACATAAATAATTGACTTGTTTTGCCACTTTGATTTGTTCCTATCCTTTTTGTTTAGTTTAGTTTTCTTCTGATTTCAATAAAAGAAGCAAACTTTTGGTTGCATGAAGACCATCAGAGCCCTTGATAAACTAATATTCTTTGGGCATTAGACTGTATCTTATTGTTTGAATCTGATGGAATTTCTTCCAGTAAGTAGTTTTCCTAAATGTCTATGAACACATTGAAGTCCGGCGCAATCCCTGAAATAAATTAGAATCAAAAGGTCTGGAATACTATTTCGAGGCTTCATCCATTTCACATCTAAAACGTCCTAGGGGATGACAGCAAAAGACCCATGGAAAGGGGATCAGGGTAAACAATATATTATATCTAAATGATCCCATGCCAAAAATGGAAAGCTAAAAGGCTAATAAGAGTCAAAACTCCTAAGAAAGCAATATTTGTCAAAACAAAGTACTGAATTATATGACTACAGATTGCCAAAAGTTCTTCTCTATTCGTGAGCATAAAATTAAATGCATCTCTCACACAAAAGGACATTATGGATAGAAGATCCTGAATAAAATTCAGAAGGAAAGGCATGAGGAGGACTCAAAAGGACATAAAGTCCACAAACGAAAAGTGCCAAGTGGCATGGGAATGGGGAACAAACGAATATTTCTATTTACCATGTGTTACAATCCTATGGTGTCTAAGCTAGAAGCCACCCAAAGATAGAGGTAAAATGAAATCCACCCACTTAGCCTCAAAAGAGTTATCCTGACTTTGATATTTTGGGTTTCATTCCCTAAAATTGGACTATCATCAATGATTACAAGTACATATATTTGACATTATGGGAATCCAAACATCTAGAAGAATTCAGCATGTCGGTTTTACTGCTAAACAGTTTGTTGCTTAAGGAGGAGTTTATTCAGAGATCTGGGTTCACCAATGAGCCGCCAATTGTTGCAGCTGCAACTTTCTCAAATTTCTAAAATTTTGGACCCTCCTTGTTGATTTTGTTGAAGGCCGTTTTTTTCCTTTCTGCTACGCGTTTGGATTGTTTGAGTCCAGTTTTTCTTGCCTTTCGGGAATTCGTTTGGGTCTGCGATTGTTTTGGACTATAGCATTTAGCAGGTTTTATGTTGTTTTATCGTTGTCGAGGTTTGAGCGAGGTTTAAAATGGGATTTTTAGTTGTTGTTTTTTAGAGGTCAGTTACAGATGGCACCGATAATTAAAGCCTTTCACTGAGCCTCTGTTTTATTGTTGAAAAAAGGACCTTGCTTTGTGATTTTTCGGAAAGTGTTTTGACCTTGATCGGAGGTCGAAAGTTGATTGAGGTCTGCCATTGCGGCCCTAGAGTAAACTAACTTCCTGTTGGACTGCTTGTCCTTTCATTGATGTCCTACTCTATGTTTCTTCAATGTTGATTAGTCTGCGGATTTTCTTGACCATTTAACTCCCGCTGTTGCGGCTGTGTAGCGCACTAACTATCCGAAGTTTCAGAAGATCTGACCCTCGATGTTTATCGCACCAATTTTTCGTTGGTGTTACAAAACCGATAGATTTTAGGTCTCCCATCATTGTGGCTGCATATCTCACTAACCGATCGATTTCAAGTGTTCCGATTCACCGATAGGGGTTTTTATTCGCCCGTTTCTTAATCATTTTCCCGCCGATTGTTATGAGCTTGTAACTGGTTTCGTAAGTGATCGATGTGCCTTGTTTTATCAGGTTGATGTTATAGCTGATTTCACCACTCCAGGTGAATCACACTTTGTATGGCCTTCCCCTATCCCGCTACAGACTCCTTAGACCCCATGGACCATTTTTTGTCCTTCGATGTTTCCTTGACCATCCCTAAAACATGTGAAAAATGATACACGCGACTTTTAAACCTATAAGCGCGTATATACGCGGATTTGACCACTAAAACCACGTACACCGAGATGTGTACAAAATCCAAATCCTTTTGGAGTTTTCCTTGACATGGATCCAACTCATTTGACTCCTGGCCTTCCATATGCCTTGAGATAGCTCGGATTCGACCTTTCATTACCCCTTTGAAAATATATATAAGGAACCCCTTGGTACATTGAAGGCATAAGAGAGAATTAAGAGCAAAGAAACTATAATCCATTGTTGCCAAAACTTATGCTTGAGTCTGCATCCCTTTGTCCCTTGGAGCACTTTTGTGTTCTTCCCAAGCTTTCCATTTGCTTGTGAGCTTGCTATCTAGTGATGGAGGATTGAAGTGGTGGAGGCCCAAGTGGGGGATTCAGTTTCTCCAGTTCGCAGACATGCCGACAGAGGTTGTATCTTGTAATCTTTGATTTATATTAATAGAAATATCTTTTCCTATCCAATAATGTGTGTTTGAATGAATATTTGATCCATTGGATTATGTCAAATGCTAATACATTATTGATTATATATGCTAGAATAGATCTAACACCATGATATATAGAATGCTTGTATTGTTTACTTGTTGTTGAGGAAGTAATATATCAATTCAAGCTAAAGTTGGAAAGCTCAATGGGGATCTACTTCAACCGTCCGGAATAAGGTACGAGGTTTGATCCTTTAGTGTTAGACATTTAATTTCTATTGCATATTGGAAAGGATTGATTTCTGGATTCAAGCTGTCTATTGTGGTACCCCAAGCCATAGGAATTTCTCTTCATAACAGAATTGGCGACTTCACTGGGGAGTTCCTAGTAGTTGTCCTTTGGGGGTTGTTTTCTCGGCATTCAATGAATTTGAATTGCTCTTCCTCTCTTGTTTCTGTGTCGGGTCTGGGGGCATGTATACCTAGTAGAGTCTGATTGGTGTGAAGTTTGTCTGAGCCTATCTGTTTGCCTTGATTTTATGCACCTTTCTTCCTGTATGCGAGTTTTAACTCACAGTCACGTATACACGTGGGTTTCTCTTCGATTTCCACGTATACACGCGGGTTTACTGCGAACAGTCATGTATGGCCTTGTCTTTGCCTTTTTGTGGAAGTTAAATGATTGTTGGGTGAATTTTGATATTTGTTGAGTCTCCTTTGGCACTGGTTGAGTCTGTTTATACCTCTGTTTCTGACCAGAAATGTTTTTTTAGGCTAAATTTTTCTTTTTTAAGAAGGTTCTTGTCATGGAATTTTCGATTTTGTGTTTGAGATTAGTGCATTAGAGTTCTTTTACCTTAGTGCTTTGCTTGAGTGCTGTTTGGATGTGATAGCAGAGTCTAGGGGTTGTAGAATCATTCTTTTGCTTTTTGCATCTCATTTTATTTCAAAAAATCCAAAACATTTGCTTATCATCATGCATTGCATTTTGCATCTTTGCATTGCACTTGCACTAGATTTTCTTTGGAGTACTAGTTAGGACTTCATATAGGAAAATTTGCATTCATAATTTGAAGAAAAATTTTGCATTTCACGTAGTGGCATACCCATTTTTCATGGACACAATGCATTTGCATTGATTGTTAGGTGTGCATTTTACTTCATGTTGCGTCATAACACCATTAGTTGCACGACCATATCCCATTTTTGAGTAATAAAGCCAACTAAAATCAACGCTAAATTAAAATGAACTACACTCTTTTCTTTTATAGGGTGCACCAACAAGCTTAGGTTTTAGGATCTTAGAATAGTTCATTGTAAGTCAATTCTCCAAGATCACTAAACAACAACATGTATGTGTCTATCCAGGTGAGTGTGTGAAATCCTTGATATAACCAGTGTTTATCAGGATCCTCCTCTCAAAAGGGAGTTAAGCACGAGGTAGTGTGAGCGGTTATTGATTGGGATGACCCCTAGTCATAACTGAGTAGCACCAGAGATATTTCCAGGATTGTATTCGTATCTAGGGGCTCTTTCGAGAGGTTCGGGCTTTGCTACCCTGCCCATACGGTCAATTTTGCCTGCGACTGTCCGCCTAAGCATTGATTATATTGAGGTGACCTTAGTGGCCTTACCTAGGATATAAAGGGGGTACTTTGCAGGGGTTATTCTGCGGGTGTCCCAGCCAGGTTGGGGTCAGACAGCACAGCCACTTTATGCGTTGAAGCTGAGGGCCACAATAATTGGTTACGTACCTCCGCTTGTTGTGTATGGGAGTCTCAAGCCTCTCCTAGGAGAGACATACCTACTTCATTCAGGAGCTCACTTATCCAGCCCTTGTTTGCTTGCATTTGGCTTTAGGTTTTATTAGTGATTGCTCTGTGCACGATAGTTAGCCTAGGGTTTACGTAAATAGAGAGTCTTTGCTATTTTTTTAGTCATTGTGGATTCGGGTGTGGCTCCTCGCTGTTCTCGTCGTTTAGCAGGGCTTCCGTCTTCTACTTCTCCTCCTCCTTTGGGAGAGAGACCTATACAACACAGGCGGACTATGTCACACATTGATTCACACACCATGGGAGACCATTTAGAAGGTATTCCTGAACCAACTTCTCCCATTCATGTAGACGATGGGGAGTTTACTCCTACTTACGATTTTTCACCCAACTTGGCTGAGTTAGGTCCTGTGATTTCTGAAATAGGAACCATGCATGATAGACCTACTCACTCTAGGGTTGATTCCCTGTTGACGCGTTACCGGTATGGAATGCCGGAGGATGCCGAGACTCATTTTGAACCTGCCACCACTAGCTATGGTAGTTATGGTATGACTGGTTTTCCTACACATGATTTGGCATTTCATGTCGAATCTGACTTCGAGCCTAACACTATGCCTAGGGGCACTCTCATTCCGTACCATGCGAAGAGGTTTGGGAGCACTAGTCACATTGCACCTTCCATCCCAGTGGTGGAAGTTACATCACATATTCCTCCTAGGTATAGGGTTAGTGATCCTATTAGGATACTAGATCTGAGACGAGTGACGATAGGGAATAGTGCATACTTGATTACTCAGCTCCCTTCATCCTCTATCCCTAGTTATTCAAATGTCCACCCTCCACCTTATTCATGTGGTCCTTCGAGTCGGCACATGGCTACGAGTCAGGTCTGTACTGTGGTTACTAGACCGATTGTGTCTCAAGTTTACATCTCGTCCGTTGCTTCGGGAGGGTATGTTCATACTTCTAGAGGTCATATTACTACTTATGGCGCATATATCCCTACTTTCGGTATGTATATTCCTACTTCCTGAGGGTATCTTCCTACCTACGGAGTGTCTCATGGGGCATCGCATGCGATGACCTATGGACCCTATTATGGGATGCAGTATGGATAGGGTTCTTCACCTTATGGAGGTGGGTATCAACAACCTACTTACTCTCCTAATTACGGCTTTGTAGCTCCTACTAGTCAAGGTCCACCTCACTATGGTGCTTCTACACCACCTTATATGGGTCATATGGGAGGAGGGCACTATGGCCAAGGCCATGGTGGTAACCAGACCTATATGAATCAGGGAGCGGTCCATCGACCTCATCATCCTAGGCTCCCTTTCCTCCCGACGCTCAATCTTACTAACTTGTCGAGATTGATGAACGATCCTGTGGCTCACGACCCGGCTTGGCCGGCTGTCCCTACCAAGCTTCCTTCAGACATACCTAAGTTCGAGGGCAAACCGAGAGAGGCTCTGAGCGAACACGTTACTACGTTTCACCTATGGTGCTCTTCGAATTCCTTACATCAGGACTCAATCCATTTGAGACTATTTCAACGCACCCTCACAGGGCCTGCTGTGAAATGGTATATAGAGTTACCTAGGGGTGCTTTCGCTTTGTTCGATGACCTTGCGATGAATTTTCTTAATCACTTCTAGCTACCAGTTCATTATGACGTTGGTACTGAGCTCTTTTCGACATTTCAGCAAGATAAATCCACACATATATCTGATCATATTCAAGATTGGCGTAGACGGAAGCGGTTAATTAAATCCTTTATACCGCCGGAGTTCCTCCTCGAGTGGTTCCTCAAGTTGTTATTGCCATATATAGCGAAGGATGTCTCTACATCCGGAGTGCAGAATGAGGAACAAGTGATTTTTAGGGTGCAGGAACTGGACTTGATTTATGCTCAGTTCGGTTTGTTGTATGATATTATTCCCAACACTCCGCTTTCCAGTTTCGACCCCAAAGTCAAACCTAGACCACATGCCGATGGCATTGTGGGTTGTGCAAGTGCAAAACCTACGGATTCGGTTGCAAAACAAGTTATTCAATTGTCAATCAACCAATCTGCTTCAGGACAAGCTATGGCTTCATCTCAACCTGCCCAAACAGTGAATGTACTTTCTATGCAATCGTCGGACCAGAAGGGTAACCAGTAGACCGGACATAATAGAAAAAAGGGTAAAAATAATCGTAAGGGTGGGAATAAGAATGAGAATGCTAATAATAATGACAAGAACGGCCAGAATGATGGGGGTACATGCAAGCTAAATGTAAGTTTAAGCTCCCTTGCAAGTTATGTAAGGACGATCACCTCACTTACTTGTGCCCTCGTATTGAGGAAGCTTCGAGATTCTTGGCACAGGGCCCAGCTGTGCTAACTAAACCTTTACCGCATAATAAAAATATGAACTTGAAGTCCCATGACCAGTCTGGTGATGATCATGATCCGCTGGAGACTAGTGGTCATGGGTACATTAACATGGTCCATGCTGCAAAAGTTGTGACGCGTGCGAAAGATTATAGTTCGTCACAACCCAGCCCAGGCAAAGAACCTGATCCACCAGGTTCCCCTTTGTGTATTGAAAAACCTGTGGATAAACCTGAGGCTGCACCTTGCATTCCTAAGGGAGTCCTTAAGCATTCAGGGCATAATCCAAATGCCCGAGCCACCCAGAACTATTCAGTTGTCGAGGATTTGGGCCACACTCCTTGTGCGATGTCTGAATTGGAAGTGCTTCAGAGTTGTCCTTCGCAAAGGAAGGCATTGCTTTCTTCCCTTGGTGTGAACGATGATGATTCTTCCTCCGTGATTAAATTTGAAACCACGAGACTTCAGCCTCGCTTGCCCTACTATGTGTCTCTTTTGATTCACGTAGAATGTCTTAATATGATCGTCAAGCGTACTGTGATTGATGAGGGCGTTGCTGCTTCTATGATGTCTTTATCCTGTTGGAAGGGTCTGGGTTCCCCTGAGCTGTCTAAATCAGCAACCATGTTAACTGTGTTCGATGGGAGATATTTTAGGTCGCACAGCATCCTTCCTTCCCTTAAATTCCATTTGGGAGGGAAGACCATTGCGATAGAGGTTGAGGTGGTTGATGCTACCCTTGACTACGATCTCTTGTTGGGTAGGAACTGGATGTACAGTATGCAAGTCGTTGCTTCTTCCTTGTTTCGCGTTGTATTCTTTCCACATAACGGGAAGATTGTAATGATTGATCAAACGACATTCAAGAATTCGTCTGTTACCGCATCTTCGGGAGCTTCGATCCTGATCGTTGAACATTCTCAGCTGGCAACTGGGAGTGTGGGTGTAGGCATGTATCCGTCCCTTATGGGGAGATTTAGTTGTCCTGCACCGATCCTCATGATAGGATCTAGTTTCGATGAGGCTTCGACATCTATGAGATCGGTGTCTTTTCACATGAGTCATATGGAATATCCTTGGATTCTTCCTGGACCGAGTACTTCGAGTGAGCCCGTCGTGACGAATGTGCCATTTCCTGCAGCTATGATAGCTTATCAAGCTAATCTCAAGTCTACTGCAGAGCCTAGTCCTTCCTCTTCACGGACAGAGGAGGAGGACCCTTATGTGCTGCTGGCATGGGCAGACAGTCTTCTCATGTGCACGACTGCCTTGATACAGTTTTCCCTTTAGATGAAGTGATTATCGAGGCTATGACAGGAGTTGAGCCATGATGGGAGGAAATCCATCATAGATCGTATTTTCTTCCAGAGCTTGACCGCTTAGAGCGTGAGGAGTTTAGGGCGATTCTTAGTCAGAGATTTGGTATTCCTATGGTTCCATTGAGCTCTCCTGGTCCGATGGCCGATGGAAACATGGAAAACATATCTTCAACAATTCCTATCAACATCTCTTGCAATCCTGGCACGATAGAGAATGTCTATATTGGGTCGGAATGTTCCCATGCTGAGATTCTTGAATACACCAAGCTATTTAAGGAATTCTGTGATATTTTTGCTTGGTCTTACGACGAGACGCCAGGTATTGACGCTTGATTTGTCGAACACGAGATTAAGAATTACCTCAATGCTAATCCTATTCGACAGCGTTTACATGTCGTGAATCCTAGGAAAGCACCCGCCATTAAGGCAGAGATAGAGAAGCTGTTGAAAGCTGGTTTCATCTATCCCATTCCCTTAACAGAGTGAGTTTCAAACCCCGTTCTGGTAGATAAGAAGTAGGGAATGCTCTGCATATGTACTGATTTCCGTGATTTGAATTGTGCCTGTCCTAAGGACAACTTCCCCACGCCATTTATTGATTAGATTTTGTATGAGCGTGCGGGTAGCGAGGTGTTCTCCTTCATGGACGGCTTTTCTGGATATAATCAAATATAGATTAAACTTGAGGACCAACATAAGACTACATTTATCTGTCCTTGGGGAACGTTTGCATATCAGAAAATGCCTTTCGGCCTTAAAAACGCCGGAGCTACATCTCAGCGGGCAATGACCTTGATCTTCTACGATCTCAAGTCAATTATTGAAGTATTTTTGGATGACCTCGCTGCTCATTCTCGTATGAGAATGCGTCATCCCTATCACTTGAGATTGGTATTTGAGAGATTCCGGCACTATTCAGTTAGACTAAATCCTCATAAGTGCATCTTTTGTGTGAAGTCAGGTCGTTTGTTATGATTCATCGTTTCTAAAGAGGGTATAAGAGTCGACCCTTTGAAGGTTGAGGCAATACTTCAGTTGTCTCCCCCGAAAAATATTCATCATCTTAAGTGTTTGCAAGGCATGGAAAACTTCTTACGAAGATTTGTTGTCAACTTTTCCAATTTGACTAGAGGCTTCATGCGTCTCTTGAAGAAGGACACCCCCTTTTATTGGGATGAGCAAGCCCAGGAGTCCTTTGATGCACTCAAACGAGCCCTAGAATTGGCCCCGGTGATTAGTCCCCCAAACTATAGCTGTGATTTTCTATTATATGTGGTCGCATCCTTAGAGATGATTGGTATGGTTTTGGTTCAAGAGGATGAGGAGCTCCAAGAGCATTTCATATATTATCTGAGCTGAAACCTTATTGATGCAAAGATTCGTTATTCTCATGTCGAGAAGCTTGCTTTAGCTACCGTACATGCGGTTCAGCGGTTGAGACATTATATTCTCCTTCGCTAGACCTTGGTAGTCGCCCATGTCAATCCGTTTCAGTTCATCCTCACCAGAAGGATGATTGCGGGAAAGTATAATAAATGGATTGTCATTCTGCAAGAATTCGATCTCGAGTTTGTTTCGGCAAAATCAAAAAAGTCTTTAATTTTTGCAGAGCTTATATTGGATTTCCTGAGCGAGGCCGAGAAGTTGGTTTGTGAAGATACGTTTGTTGATGAACACGTCTTCTTAATCTCAACGTTAGACCCATGGTATGGGGATATCATAATATATTTAGAAACACTAAAGACCCCTACTCACCTCTCGCGAGATGAACAATAATGATTATGTCACGTCTCTAAGAACTACCTCATAGTGGATAACACCTTGTATCATTGTGGGGTAGATTCCATTTTACGACGTTGTTTAACTCATGAGGAGGCTAAGATAGTGCTGAATGATTGCCACGGAGGGGCGTGTGGTGGTCATTTATTTGGGCTTTCTACAGCTCAAAATATTTTGAGAACGGGTTATTTCTGGCCGTCCATTTTTAAATATTGTGTTGATGCAGTCAAGAGGTGCCACCCTTGTCAGATGTTCACACATAACATGCACTCAAAACCTACCATGTTACATCCCATTATCACCGTCGTTCCCTTCACTAAGTGGGGGCTCGATTTTATGGATTTCAACCCAGCTTCGGCTGGGGGGCACCATCATATTATAGTGGTTGTTGATTACTTCATGAAATGGGATGAGGCTATGCCTACAGTAAAATCCAATGGTGAGACAGCCACCCACTTTGTATTCAACCAAATTATTACTTGGTTCAGGATTCTGAAAGAGCTTGTCACTGACCATGGCTTGCACTTTCAGAACCGTATGATGGAAGAGTTGGAATCGAAGTTAGGGTATAAGCAAGAGAATTCCTCTTATTATTACCCTCAAGCGAATGGACAGGTAGAGGCAGTGAATAAATCACTCAAATCCATTCTCCAACGAACCATTGCACAAAGCAAGAACAATTGGCACATCATGTTATATCCTACTTTGTGGGCGTATCGAACAGCTGTTAAGACTGCCAGTGGTTTTTCTCCATATCCACTTGTACATGGAGTGGAGTCGATATTGCTGGTTGAATGCAAGATTACTTCATTGAAGCTAGCTATATAACTCTTACTGGACACTTCACCTTTGGAGGAGCGTTTGGTTCACCTCGAGCAACTTGATGAGCAGCGTCGGGATGCCTTGGTGGATCTAGAAGTTAATAAGCATCGCGTAAAGGCCCAATATGATAAGTCTATCCGTCCAAGGGCATTTAGTGAAGGAGACTTGGTCCTTTTATGGGATCAACCGAAAGAACCCTTGGGGGCAGGGAAATTTAACCCTATGTGGCGTGGTCCTTACGTGGTTAAGCGAGTGTTAGAGAAGGGAGCCTATGAGTTAGTGGATTACAAAGGGGTGGCCTTGGCGGAGCCTCGCAATGGGCTCTATCTCAAGAAATACTATGCATGATCTTTAGCCAAGGCTACTTAATGTATATTAGTGTACAGTTTTTCATAGTTAGGTCTTTTTTTTATCGTGATCGGGTTTGTGATTAGTTTTCATTTCTTTTGGAAGAT
Organism: Pseudotsuga menziesii; assembly: GCA_001517045.1. Classification (NCBI taxonomy): domain Eukaryota; kingdom Viridiplantae; phylum Streptophyta; class Pinopsida; order Pinales; family Pinaceae; genus Pseudotsuga; species Pseudotsuga menziesii. The sequence continues at coordinate 2,324 of LPNX011125401.1, read as the reverse complement.
GTCAATGGAATCTTCCACCTACATAGGATTCATGGATGGTGTAATCCATCACACTCAACACTCAGCCTCTATTGCTTGGGTGATTTATACTCCTATGGGTCAGGTACTGTCTTCAAGAGGTGTATGTCTACAGCCATCTTCCAACAATGTTGCTGAATATAGTGCCATTATCAAGATTCTAGGGAATGCCATTTCACATGGTGTTCTCTCTCTTAAGGTACATCTTGATTCAGAGTTAGTAGTGTCATGGCTCAATGGTTTGTACCATGTTAGAGATCCGACGTTATTGAGAAGATTCTTACGTGTGATATTGTTAGAACGGCAATTTGACAATATAACATATGTACACATTCCAAGAAATAATAATCAAGTTGCTGACTCATATGCTAACTACGTGTTAGATTGGCATTTGTTTCATTCATAATAAATTAATCACAAACACAATTTTTACTCATGTAAATAAATAAACCGATCACCATGAAATTTTTTATATACATCCAAAAATGTGATAATACATAGTGTCATGATACAAAATTGGGGCTTTCGAGCCACCAACATATAATACACGGTAGTACAAAATGTATGCACTCACAGGTGTATAATCCTGTGGAGGAGGAGGAGGGTATTGATCATGGAAGGTCACTACGGCTCTAGCTAGCCGTCGGAATAATCGCACCCATGCGCGTGGTACACCCACCACCTGCCGATGCATAGCCTCAGGCAAGTCCTCGACTTGCACCATGGGAACTCTATGAGTCAGTCTCACAAAATTGGTATGAATGCTTTGGATCATTCACTCTGCATCCACACCCGTGATGTCATCTCCCCTTCCCCTCCGTCTATGACGAGGGAAGCCTTCTGGCCGCCGTGGTCCCACATCTGCACACAAATGGTAGATGTCACTATGTATTTTCATGCAAAAACATGTCTTTTTGATTCTGTATAATCAAGAAAACACAAAAAAATTAAATAACTCAAAAAATTTAAAAAGAGAGGGTCAAGATTTGTCACCTATATCCCCATATACCGATCCTAGTGGTAGCGGCATGTCTGGGTCCCCCCAGAAATCTATCCCTGCATAGGGGTAGTCATCGATGGAAACTATCTGTCGTCGCCACCATGGAAAGAAGTCAGCTGGATATGGGTTGGCTACCCTACCACCCCCCAGTCTGCGCACAGCATCTGCCCAACACCGTTGGGCCGAATCTCGAACCCTGTGGAGAGGAACGTCCACTCTAGGGCTCAATCCTGGAACACACTCGAAGAAAAACGTGCTCAAAATACTGCTGAACCTGAAGTTCTGTACTCTACCTGCCTTACATTCATTGAGCTGATGTTTCATGTTGCTCAGTAGTGTACACTACTACATTTCGACCCAAAATCCGACGGCCGTCATGTCGGATTTTCGACACTTTCCTGTCGCATGTATGACACTTTGATTTTTTCTTAAGCGTCGGAAACGTAGCATCGGTTATCCGACACTTAACTAACCGTCGGTTAAGCGACACTTAACTAATCGTCGGTTAAATGTCAACCGTCGGATAAGCGACAGGTATAACCATTGCTTAAACCATTGCTTTAGAGAGTAAGCGTCGCAAAAACGACAGATATAGTTGTCGCTTAAGCGACGGATAGCATGACAATGCGTCGCAAAAACGACAGATATAGCTGTCGATTAAGAGACGGAGATGAAGAAGAGTCGTCGCATTTGCGACAGATAGATCTGATTTTTAAGCGCCAAGTATTACCAATAACCGTCGCATTTGCGACAGATAGCATGACAAAGCGTCGCAAAAACGACAGATATAGCGGTCGATTAAGCGACGGAGATGAAGAAGAGTCGTCGCATTTGCGACAGCTAGATCTAATTTTTAAGCGCCACGTATTACCAATAATCGTCGCATTTGCAACAGATAGCATGACAATGCGTCGCAAAAACGACAGATATAGCTGTCGCTTAAGCGACGGTAGTGAATTTTTTTTTAAAAATATATATATTAAATATTTATAAGCCTCCAACCTGCCAGAATATCAACAAGTTGGAAGCATTGTTTATGTTATTGAATGCATTATTTACTTGTCATATTGCTAAAGTATATTTCATTTCAAGTCTCTCATGGAATGAACGTGGTAACCGTAATTATAACTTGTAGCATCTTTTGATCTACTACAAGTTGTAAGTATTAAAGCTTTCATTACTTTATCTTTTGTTTATACTTAAGTAGTTTTATAAAGTATTGGGAGACCTCCTTGGCCTTAGAGAGTTGGGCCTAAAGTGAGAGGATAATCGTGTTGAGGTTACAGTGATACATCTCCTTTGTTAT
>LPNX011125397.1:329661-354683 GCA_001517045.1 Pseudotsuga menziesii | reverse complement strand
TTTACACCTATGGGGGATTTGCCTATTTTGGGTAAGCCTGCTTTATGCTAGATTTGGATGCTTCCTCATGCATTCGATTTGCTCATGTATTCTATATATATAGCAGCCTATGTTATTACAGGGTTGGCTATTGTACACTCAGTTAATATAATTTTGTGTTACAGCTCCATATTCAGTCTCCATTGTTGATAATTTGCATGATCAATTGTTAATTGCTGTGAGTGAAATTAATCTACTGCAGGCCTGAATTTCTACAATTAGTCCTACAGATTATAGCCGTGATATCCTATTATATGTGGCCGCGTATTTAGATATGATTGGTATGGTATTGGTTCAGGAGGATGAGGAGCTCCAGGAGCATGTCATATATTATCTGAGCCGAAACCTTATTGACGCAGATATTCGTTGTTTTCATGTCGAGAAGCTTGCTTTAGCGACCATACATGCGGTTCAGCGTTTGAGACATTATATTCTCCTTCGCCAGACCTTGGTTGTGGCCCATGTCAATCCATTTCAGTTCGTCCTCACATGAAGGATGATTGGGGGAAAGTATATTAGATGGATTGTCATCCTGCAAGAATTCGATCTCGAATTTGTTTCAGCAAAGTCGAAGAAATCGTTAATTTTTGCAGAGCTTATATCGTATTTCCCGAGCGAGGCCGAGGAGTCGGTTTGTGAAGACACATTTGTCGATGAACATATCTTCTTAATCGCAACGTCTGACCCATGGTATGGAGATATCATAGTATATCTGCAAACACAGAGGACCCCTACTCACCTCTCGCGAGATGAACAACAATGATTACGTCACGTCTCTAAGAACTACCTTATAGTGGACAATACTTTGTACCGCCGTGGGTTAGATTCCATTTTACGACGTTGTTTAACTCATGAAGGGGCTGAGGTTGTGTTGAATGATTTCCACGGAGTGGCGTGTGGTGGTCATTTATCTGGGCTTTCTACAGCTCAAAATATTTTGAGAGCGGGTTATTTCTGGCCATCGATCTTTAAAGATTATGTTGATGCGGTCAAGAGGTGCGACCCTTGCTAGGTGTTTGTATGAAATATGCGCTCAAAGCCTGCCCCGTTACATCCCATTATCACCGCCGGTCCCTTCACCAAGTGGGGGCTCGATTTTATGGATTGTAGCTCAGCTTCGGATGGGGGGCACCATCATATTATAGTGGCTGTGGATTATTTCACGAAATGGGCTGAGGCAATTCCTACAGTAAAATCCAACGGTGAGACAGTCGCTCACTTCATATTCAACCAAATCATTACTAGGTTCGGGATTCCGAAAGAGCTTGTCACTGACCATGGCTTGCACTTTCAGAACCGTATGATGGAGGAGTTGGCATCCAAGTTAGGGTATAAGCAAGATCACTTCTCTTCTTACTACCCCCAAGCGAATGGACAGGTTGAAGCAGTGAATAAATCACTCAAGTCCATTCTCCAACGAACCATCGCACAGAGCAAGACGAATTGGCATATTATGTTGTAACCTGCTTTGTGGGCATATCGAACTGCGGTTAACACTGCCACTGGTTTTTCTCCATATCAGCTTGTGCATGGAGTGGATTCGATATTTTCGGTTGAATGCGAGATTCCTTCATTGAAGCTAGCTGTGGAACTCTTACCAGACACTTCACCTTTGGAGGAGCAGTTGGTCCACCTCGAGCAACTTGATGAGCAGCGTCGAGATTCCTTGGTGGCTCTAGAGGTTAATAAGCGTCGCGTTAAGGTCCAATATGACAATTCTGTCCATCCAAGAGTCTTTAGTGAAGGAGATTTGGTCCTTTTGTGGGATCAATCGAAAGAACCCTTGGGGGTAGGGAAATGTAATCCTATGTGGCGTGGTCCTTACGTGGTCAAGCGTGTCTTAGAGAAGGGTGCCTATGAGTTAGTCGTTTACGAAGGCACAGCTTTGGCGGAGCCTAGAAATGGGCTCTATCTCAAAAAATACTATGCATGATCTTTAGCCAAGGCTGCTTGTTGTATATTATTGTACAGCTTTGCATAGTTAGGTCTTTTTCTTATCGTGATCGGGTTTGTGATTAGTTTTCGTTTCTTTTGGCAGATGTCAATGGAATCTTCCACCTACATAGGATTCACGGATGGTGCAAGCCATCACACTCAACACTAAACCTCTGCTGCTTGGGTGATTTATACTCCTATGGGTCAGGTACTGTCTTCAGGAGGTGTATGTCTACGGCCATCTTCCAATAATGTTGCTAAATATAGTGTCGTTATCGAGCTTCTACGTGATGCCATTTCACATGGAGTTCTATCTCTTGAGGTACGTCTTGATTCGGAGTTAGTAGTGTCACAGGTCAATGGTTTGTACCATGTTAGAGATATGACGTTATTGAGAAGATTCTTACGTGTGAGATTGTTAGAACAGCAATTTGACAGTATTACATATATACACGTTCCAAGAAATGATAATCAAGTTGCTGACTCATATGCTAACTACGTGTTAGATTGGCATTTGTTTCATTCATAATAAATTAATCATAAACATTTTTACACATGTAAATAAATAAACCGATCACCATAAAACCTTTTTATATATATCAAAAATGTGGTAATACATAGTGTCATATACAAAAGTGGAGCTTTCAAATCTTCCATCATATAATACATGGTCGTACAAAACATATGCACTCCCAGGTGTCTAATCCTATGGAGGGGGAGGGTTGTGATCATGATACATCACTACGGTTCTATCTAGCCATTGGAATAAACGCACCCATGCGCATGGCACACCCACCACCTATCTCTACATGGCCTCAGGAAAGTCCTCGACTTGCGCCATGGGAACCCTGTGAGTTAGTCGCACGAAGTTGGTATGAATGCCCTGGAGCGTTCGCTCTGCATCTGCACCTGTGATGTCATCCCCTCTTCCCCTCCATCTATGACGTGGGAAGCCCTCTGGTCACCATGGTCCCACATCTGCACATGAATGGTAGATGTCACTATGTGTTGTCACGCAAAAACATGTCTTTTTGATTCCATATAATCAAGAAAATACAAACAAAAAAAAATAACTCAAAAAAATTTTAAAAAAAGAGTGAGAGTCGAGATTCGGTACCTATCTCTCCGTATGCCGATCCTGGTGGCAATGGCATGTCCGGATCTCCCCGGAAATCTATCCCTCCATAGGGGTAGTCATCTATGGCAACAATATGTCATCGCCACCATGGAAAGAAGTTAGCTGGATATGGGTTGGCCACCCTACCACCCCCTAGTCTGTGCATAGAATCTTCCCAACGTCGTTGGGCCGGATCTTGAACCCCGTGGAGAGAAACGTCCACTCTAGGGCTCAATCCTGGAACACGCTCGAAGAAAAACGTGCTCAATATGCTGCTGAACCCGAAGTTCCGTATCCTACATGCCTTACACTCATTGAGCTGGTGTTTCATGTTTCTTAGTAGTGTATTACTCCAGTCGTATATGGTCGGTCTCAAACACTCCACCGCATAGAACATCAATGGCCGCGAGGCCTGATGGAGTGAGGCTAAGCCTGCTATCCTGCCCAGTGTCAGTAGTATGGCCTTTAGGCCCAGTATCTATATAGAATTGGTAGGGACTTGACTCCCTACCTTCTCAGTATCTGGGTAGCAGTACACAGCTACGTACTCATCGATAGTAAGCCCACCGCCTGGCCCACCTCGGGAACGAAGGTTCACCGCCTCCCCTCATCTAGATAGACCTGTGATGAAGTATATGTCTTCCACCTCTATAGTGAGAGACATCCCATCTATCCTGAAGGACTCTGAGTCTGGATCCCAATAGTTTACCAGCATCTCTAGTAGTCTTGGTTTGGCCCTCAAACCACCAAGGCACCAAAACTTGTAGAGTCCACATCTTCTAAGAGCTTGTTGAGCCATCACATTGGCCCTTACAGCTTCCTCTACTTCACCATGCTTGCGCTCTCCCCATTCTAGCACCATCCTGCATGAGAAATTGCCAATTTGTCCATTAGTTTCTTGTAAATTCATTTGTGCGGCGTCATACGCTACTGTTTTGCAAACAACCGCGTATTTACACGGTTTCTAGCCCCTTTTCCGCGTATAGCCAGCCCTATACATGGAAAAATATTTGATACCCGCGTGGGCCGCAGTGCTCATGTAGAGATGGCGTAAACTACCTCATTTTACCATGAAAATCAACAAAAATTATATTGAAATGCATGAGGAGAGCATGAGTAACTACCTTGAAGAAACGGTTGTGAATTCCGTCGACTGGATCTCTTGGAATTTACAGTTGAATATCAGAGCTCCAATGGGTAAAAGTTTCAAATGATTTATATTTTTTTACTATTTATAGAAAAAATTTCAAATATTTGAAAAATTTTACCCCCTTTCCTATAGTTTTGACAGTTTCTAACCATTTTGGACCGTTTCTGACATAATTTGTGATGTAGAAAACCATTTTCAGTGCCATTTCATCCTTTGGATTGACCCGTTCGTACTGATCTTAGGTATAATGACTACACTGGCATATAGGCTAGTTTCACCACCGTTTGCATTTTGCATGACCTTATGACCATGTCACCATGACCTTAGGTACGAGCCCACTCTATTATGTCACGGAACCTTCTTGCTGCTTTAGAAGTGGCATGATGTGAGTGGTAGAGCTTCACTTTACATGGGTACCCTAGTTAGCGCCTTATTTGCATTTGGTTCCCATGCCGACGTTTTCTCCTTTAGGGTGTGGGAGTCTGTTGTATAATACTGCCATGACATTTCGCAAGAGCCTCATACTCCTCTTGATCTTATGTTGGCCTGTTTCCCCCCGGACTCCCCTTATGTCAAGTTGTGAATGCATTATCATGAGCTTTTCCTGCCTTATTGAGCTTTATGATGGCTCCCCTGACATTGTGTTTCAGCCATATAGCCCGAGCTTGTCTCATGTCTAGCCATGTAGAGCCATTTTGTATATCCTTCACAACTTGATTCCCTTTTACCGGGAGGGGATTTTCCCCCAAGTGTCGATATCCTACACATGTATCCTTGCATTGAGCATAGGTATGTTCCATTACTTGGAACTAGTTTGTTTGCCCTGATGGCACTCGTCTCCTCCTAGTTTGTAACTATAAAGCTAGTTTATTCTTTTTTCAAGCTTTTCAAATAACTGAAAAAGTCCAAAAAAAAAATCAAAAAACCAAAAAGTCGGACAAGGAAAGATGTTATCTTTGGCAGCTGTCGAGTCGTGTCACCTTCGAACAGAGCACTGTATATCACATCCATTGGTTGGGTTATAGTTTGACTTAGGAGCTGTACTCATTTATCTGAGTTTATCTCCACCGACTGGTTAAGCTTCCAGTCCCTATTGAGCCTCTGTTGAAGCCTCCTGTGTCACAGAGATGTCCCAGTTTGTATATCGATTCTATGTTGCCTTCATTTTGTCACCATACGTCGTTATGCTCTTGTTCAAAGGAAGTTGAAACCTGTGTCGGCCATTCCTCAGTTATCTTGACTTTGCATGTCGGCCATTCCCGGTACAGTTACTGGTTCGTACACTTTATGATCGAGTCCTTCCACATTAGACAGCTTTGTTGAGTACCTCGTGTTGGATGATGAGGGATGCCTTAATGCCCTCCTTCCAGCAGATTTCATCCCATCGACTTCAGATCATTTATTATGGGATTGGAGTCTAGAGTCCTTTTGAGTGCCTTGAGACTTGCAGTCATCAGTGGCAAGTTCTCTCGCCATCGACAGTTTCTTGGGAATACATCAATGTCCCCTGATCGATGGATTCTCTCAAGTGTTCGACCTCAACACATCTATTCACACTTGTTAGTTTGCACTCTAGTACCTTGATTCCCATTTTCATTATTTGTGGGTTATCTCGTGTCTGTTAACGGTATACATCAATGACCAGCAATCAGACGATGGACTACTATGTTCGACCTCAACACCTTTATTCGCATAGTAGGACATGTACTCGTAGCGGTTTGTGTAGAAGACCTTCCAGACTGGTGGAATCTCTTATATGCTACCACCTTGATCGTGCCAGTGTTCATGAGATTTCAGCTCTCATGACTTGATTCCAGTGTATGTCAGACATTTCTAGCCACTATGGAGATTTTGATCTATTGTATATCTTCAGCCATTTTGGAGATCATGGGCCTTTGTATATCTTCATCATGGAGATTCTGATCTATGTATATTGTACGTGGCGTTGACCACATATGTGATATCATGTATTATGCCTATTCATGGCCATTGTACTCTTATGTATCCGGGACTGCTATATGTACTTGCAGTTATATGCAGAGTGGTATCATTGTACTATGCTGATTGGGTGGCTAGTCTTCCATTTGGGATCCTTCATCACTCCACTTCTGGGATGGACTTATAATGTATTTTGGCCATCGTATGACCCCTCTGATCTCACACATTAGGGGGCATCTGTTATAGTGGATTTCACCACTGTAGGTGAATCACACTTTGTATGGCCTTCCCTTGTCCCGCTGCAGACTCTTTAGACCCCATGGACCATATTTTATCCTTTGATGTTTCCTTAATCATCCCTAAAACTATATAAAAAATGATATACGCGGCTTTTTACCCAATAACCGTGTACATACGCGGGTTTGACTCCTATAACCGCGTACATCGGGATGTGTGCATAGTCCAAATCCTTTTGGAGTTTTCCTTGACATGGATCCAACTCATTTGACTCCTGGCCTTCCATATGCCTTGAGATCGCTCAGATTCGACCCTTCATTATCCCTTGTGAAGCTATATAAGGAACCCCTTGGTACATTGAAGGCATATAGAGAGATTGAAGCAAAGAAACTATAGTCCATTGTTGCCGGAATTTATACTTGAGTCTGCATCCCTTTGTCCCTTTGGAGCACTGTTGTGTTCTTCCCAAGCTTGCCTTTTGCTAGTGAGCTTGCTATCGAGAGATGGAGGATTGAGGTGGTGGAGGCCCAAGTGGGGGATTCAGTTTCTCCAGTTCGCAGACGTGCCGTCAGAGGTTGTATCTATCTTGTAATCTCTGATTTATATTAATAAGAAATATCTGTTCCTGTCCAATGATGTGTATTTGATTGAATATTGTATCCATTGGAATATGTCAAATGCTTTCACATTATTGATTATATATGCTAGAATAGATCTAACACCATGATATATAGTATGCTTGTATTGTTTACTTGTTGTTGAGGAAGTATTATATCAATTCAAGCTGAAGATTGGAAAGCTCAACGGGGATCTACTTCAACCGTCCGGAATAAGGTACGAGGTCTGATCCTTTAGTGTTAGACATTTTATTTCTAGTGCATATTGGAAAAGATTGATTTCTGGAGTCAAAGCTGTCTGTTGTGGTACCCCAAGCCATAGGAATTTCTCTCTGTAACAAATATGAAATGATTCAAATTTTTGGCTATCCAAAGTTGGAAAAAATATATTGATTTTAAGAAAACCAAGGGAAAAAATGCATCGGCTTGGTTGAAGAAGCAAAAGGAGAAGACCCATGAACCACCTAGTTCTGAAATAGGTGAAGTAGACGAAGTAGTACATGAAGATGATCGAAATTCAATACCAAGTGACACTAAAAAATGTGAAGAGACGTCACATAAGTATGAATATGTTTCTATTGAAAATATTGAGGATCATTTTGAGACACATTCTACCTTGGATATGAAACAAAGAGAATCTACTAAGGGATTCTTGAACTATGAAGGAGTACCTACTGATGGGTGATCACAACTCTATGTTGGTGACATAGAGATCACTTTTGAAATATTTTCTGCAAGTAAAACTTCCATTAAACATGAAAATGAAGACCTTGTAGCAATTGAAGAAGAAACAAGATCAAGTTCCCCATCACCACTTGAGCTTCATGAAGTTGGTCTAAGCAAGAAGGAAGAAGATTAGGAGGTTCATTCGCAAAAGCCTCATTTTCTTGAAGGGTCCTTAAATGTGAATGAAAAGAATATCCAAGAGGCCCTTAGCATACTCTGTGATACTCAATCATTGGTGTCAAATTCTTGTTGGAGAGCTACTTCCTTGGAGGAGCCATCCTTTCTTGAAGACATGGAGAAGATTCAAAGAGCAATGTGCAACATCAAAGGTAATTTCATGTCTTTGATTTTTTATAGAAAAAATTCCATTGAGCTTAGTGAATGGTTACATGAATCCTACTTGAAGAATAATGAAGTTATTCATACGCTCACAATTCAAAATGAGCAACTTCTTGAAAAGTTGCAAGACACTTGTTTTTCCTCCTATGTTTCAGATTGTCAAATAGTAGATTGTTTTGAGGATTCTCATGACATGGTGGATCATGAGAAATAGGGAAATTTGAATGTTCTTGATGTGTTTGAAGATGAACTTGAAGAGATCCAAACACTTTATGTGGTGGAAGAGGAACTTGAATTGTCTCTTGATGAAGGTTATGCAATTTTTAAAGAAGCGCACGATTCCTCTACATTGGAACCAATTTATGACAAAGGTTCGACACTTTTTAAGGAGCTGCATGATACTACCCATATGGATCATTCCCATGATGAAAATTCTGCACTTTTTGATCATTTGGATGATTTAGTTCATTCTCCTGCATCCTATAATTCCATGTTTGCAGCATTAGTCTCAATGAAGTATGGGTGAAAGGTTTCTTTTTTATGGTGCCACATGAGGAGTATGGAACTCCTACATTTAATTTTTATGATGACATGGTTGGCACGCACTGTTATTCACATTTGTATCAACATCCTTTGTTACTATATGATGATTCACATTTACATGGATTCACCTATGATATGCATTTGAGTCACTTGAAGACTCATGGTTTTTCTTGCTCAACACTTGGTTCATTTGACGTTGGAGGAACCTCACCCAACACTGGGGTGAATAGATTTATGATTGGAGAAAATTTTTGTTTCCAGCCATATACTTTGTTATATCTTTATGATTGTCTCATTCATGATGTATGGCTGAGACTTCTTTGAGTCATTTGAAGTCTCCTTGTTTCTCTTGCTCATTATTTGGGTCAGATTTTAGTGGAGATTCTTCATTCACTTCTTAGATGAAATAATACATGGCTGAATATTGTGATGCATATCACATCCTTTTGGATCAGAATTATAGGACATGGGATCCTCACCTATGTCATTGGAGCAGATTTTATTGGTCACTTGAAGCTTGTATGCACTTGGAAAATGGTGGTCTACTTACTTGGAGGTATAAGCACTTTCATAATTTTTTGATGAGGCACTTCCTTGATGTATATTTTTATTATGTTATTATGTACTTTGATGATATATATTATGTACTCATTATGGTTTTAAGAATGCATACAAGAAAATTGGATCCTGGAATTCTCTTTCCCAATGGTATCGGTTGGAGAGCACTCTTAATTGTTGGAGTGCAATACAAGCAATGGGACCCTGGGATATTTTTTGTCCCATTGATTTCAAATTTTTTTGGAAACAAAGTAGTATGGAAGATGGATTCCCCAATTAATAAAGTGATTGTTATCATAGTAGTGCAACAGCAATCATGGTGGTTCCTCTCTCATTTATTCATGGAATCTCAAAGACTCAAAGTTGGGAAACTCAGTGGCAACTTCAAAGAATCATACAGAAAGCAGGTTCTTTAACACCCATGTTTGAAATTGCTTGAGGACAAGAAATATTGGGAAGAGAGGATTTGTCATGTCCCAAATTTTGCATTGGGTCACAATGGATTAATCACATTTTCCATATTCGTGAGAGTTTTTCAAATTGATGCTAAGGGTCAAATAATTGCCAAGGAAGAAAATTACTAGTTTCCTAGGTTGGGGGGTGGAAGCTTTGGGATTTGGAATAAGGGGGGAAATAAATGATGTTTGAACATTAGAATGGAATAAATATTTAATAAAGTAGCTAAATAAATAAATAAAGGAGAAAATTGAAGTGTCAATGGAGCATGGAGACACATGGAGACTATGGGGCCCGCACAAGCTAGAAATTTGGTACCAAATGGCAACCTCCTCTTGCAATTTCAAATCCATGGGAAGCCTAAAGGTTCTTGGATGAGTTATAAGGTTAATAAATTTGGAAATATTAATAATAGGTCGAATTGGAGAATAAATGTAACTTACATTTGAAAGGAAGAGTCATTTTGGAGCTAGTGAGACACTTGGACTAGATTCCCTATCTCTATGACAACAATGATGAATATAATATGACACCTATGACAAAAATCAGATATGAAGGATGAAATCTGACATATATGACATGTAAGGTCAAAATATAGCATCCAATAGAGCTCTAATGTGAGTTTGGGAAGCTCAATGGGTTCCTACTCAAATTGAGGGAAGATGGAAGGCTAGGAAAGGGAGGACACATGGAAAATCTTGAGCCCACACCCAAATTCGAATTAGATTGAGTTTGTGGATGGATTGGGAACCTTAGAATGCTAAGGATGTTTATAAAATACAGGAATAAACCAAGAGAATGGATTTTTATCATTTGTAAAATTGTCATTTGTGAATTGTGAGAGCTAGTGGATGACTAGTTTTCTTGCCTTAGCCAATTTCGAGGGTGAAATATTTCCATCCAGGTTGGTGTTTGGAGAGGCCACTCGGGTATTTAATGGATATTTACTGGAGTATTATTTTCATTTGTATCTACATGAAATAATGTGGATTATTCTATTGCAGCACTCTCTCAACTATTTCCAGTTTTCACACCATATTCATGCCAATGGAGGGATTGCGCTTTGGGTCAGATATTGATATATTTGGGGAAGATTATAATGCCCATTATATTATTTTATGGTGTATATTCTCTGTATTTCATGTTCATAATACTCTCAGGTTTAAATACCCAAAATAATTCATGTAAAAATGTTGAACATTGAATAAATAGTGTCATTTCCCCACTATCTTGTTGTGAACCATTGTAATGCTGATGATTTCGAATTGGGAGAGCCTTTAAGTGTCCATTTATGATTTTAGTCTGGTAAATATGATATTTTATTCATTCTCATAAATTTTCAAGTCAAAATTACGAATATTTGTATGTCAAAATGACTTTTAATGAGCAAACAATGACCATTTCCACTCTATTTTGATATATGCCATGGTAATGCTTATTATTTAGAATGGAGGAATGTATATATGATAAATGTATGATGGATGGAATTTCAGTAATGTTTATTTCAAGTCTCATGTTCATTTCTTAATCATTGTAAGCCATTTTACTCATTTTTATTGCATTGGGAGAAGATTTGGTGCATTTTCTTTAAGGGTCGAAATTGTAACTTGGGAGTTGTTTTGGAAAGTGTCATAAAATCCTGTATAAACTGAACCATGATGAATATGAGACATTGAAAATGTACCTTACACATCCTCATCCTTTTTTTAGAAATTCGAGTGACTTTGGGATCATTTGTGAAGCCATTTCCTGCAATTACCCAGGGGGAATTGGAGCCCCAATTTGCTAGTAAAGAATCCTACTTTGAACCGAACATTAAAAAAGTTTGAAGAAATAATTTGGGGGTCCTTAAACATATATTAACATAATATTTAATTTCTAATATTATTCATGTACCTTTAGAGAAAATTTGGGAGCATTTGGGCCAATTTGGAGGTCTAGACATCAAAACTAGTTAAGGTCAAAATTGGGGAAAAAGTGAAAAAATTGGTCATTTAATAAAATTTCAAAAAGGGACATTACAGTATTATTATATGGTTGGTTGTTGATTATTGTTGATTATGGTTGTTGATATGTTTGATTATTTTCGTAGTATTGTTATACTATTAATTGTTGATGATTGTTGATGATGATTGCCAATATGTTTGATGATTGCTGAGACAATTGTTGTAGTACGGTTATACTAATGATTGTTGAGATGTAGTTGTTTAGTATTGTTGTGATGTCTGTTTGCTTCAATATTGATGATTGATCAGTTGATTGATTGAGTTTGTATCAGTAATGTTACACTGATGACTGTCGATGTATGTTATTTAAGTATTCCTCTACTGATGATGGTTTTGATGTTTCAACATCTCTAAGCTGTTAATGTAGATGATGATCTAGAATTAGTTGTTGTTTGAGTTTTAACACTAACAGGCTAATGATGATGTTGTTTCTATTATTATTATCCACAAATGTTGCAAATAATGAAGTTATAGATGATGTATTAGTATTCATATATTGATCCTACAGAAGAAGATCCAGTACTTATGCAATGACGAGAGAACATATATAATCTAACAAGATAGATGATGATTCATTATTCTCATACTGATGCTCCAGGAAGAAGATCCAGGAAGAAGACTCAGTATTTACCTACTGACAAGAAGATGATCCAGAAGATATTTCAGAATATGTTCAAGAATGTATTAAAGACAAAGATTACAGAAGATGATCCAACTAAGATCGATGATGTGTTAGATTTTTATCATTCAAGCTAGCATTATCTTAGGATCTTTAACTAAGAGAATAACATGCACAAGAATAAACACAAGAGACAAGAGACACAAAGAATTTTCCTCGGGGAAACCATAAAGGAGAAAACCCCACAACTTCCTCGGAGATAGAATCAGCACCAAAAGTAAAACCTGAAAACATATATATGATTTCCCGACAGCAGTAGTCTCTCTCTCTGATCCCAGCTTCTTTTATCTCACTCATGCACCCTAGTGAGTGAGTCTGTGTGTGATAAATAGAGAGGCTCACTCTCTATTTATAGTCTTTCGTTCACTTAATGCCCACTCCATCCTGTCATCCTAACTTAATAATTACTTTACTAGAGCCAACATCTCTAGGAGAGTCTAATAACCCTAGTGCCCCACAACTGTGGGGACTTTGCCCCTCCAATCAACAAGGAGGGTTAACCTTAATACAATGGTGGGGACTATTGCCCCAACTTACAATAACTCACCTAGGTCCAACTTCTCTAGGATAGTCTAATAACCCTAGGGCCCCACAACTGTGGGGACTTTAACCCTTGATCAATAGGAGGGTTACCCACAATGACTTTACATGAATTTTTTACATTATGGAATCTTTTGAGAGGAACATTGGGGCATGACATGACTCAAATACATTACAGACACTTACTAGAATAAACATTGGGGTACAATACATAAGATATAAGAGTGAATACATTCCCAAGTTACAAATACACCAACACTCCCTCTTAACTAGGAAGGTATTCTATCGATACAATTTATCGGCACAAGTCTTCTTCTCTGTATCATCTGGATCATCATTGAGTTCTCGTCATCTTCATCTTCAAGTCATCTTCATCTTTAAGTCATCTTCATCTGGATCTAGATCATCACTTGATTTGGATCATCATCACTGGATCTGGATCGTCACTCGATCTGGATAATCATCACTGGATCTGGATCATCACTGGATCTAGATCATCACTGCTGGATCATCATCATTGGATCTAGATCATCACTCGATCTGGATCATCACTGCTGGATCATCATCAATGGTGCTATCTCTTGATTCTTCTCGTCACAGGAAATTCTACAAAGCTAGCCCTTTTTTATGCTGGTTGTAGGCCTAGCCTCCATGTAGGTCTTCTTCAACGCTTATATCTGACCCTAAGTCAAAATGGCCCACCCAACACTTACATCTGACCATGAGAGGAACACATCCAACACCATGTCAGAAAGGCATGCCCAACACTCACATCTGACCATGTGGGAACACATCCCACAACCCTGTCAGAAAGGCCCAAGACACATCCGATCATGGGAGGAACACATCCAAGAACCATACTGGAAAGGCTCAGCACTCACATCCGACCATGGGAGGAACACATCCAAGAACCATATCGGAAAGGCTCGGCACTTATATTTGACCATGGGAGGAACACATCCAAGAACCATATCAGAAGGGCTCAGCACTTATATCTGACCATGGGAGGAACACATCCAAGAACCATATTAGAAGGGCTCATCACTTATATCAAGCCATGTGGGGAACAGATCCTATATCCATGCTAGAAGGGTTCAGCACTTATATCTAGCCATGTGGGGAACACATCCCGCATCCATGCTAGAAGGGCTTAGCACTTATATCTTACCATGGGAGGAACACATCCAAGAACCATGTCAGAAGGGATCAGCACTTATATTTGATCATGTGGGAACACATCCCACAGTCCCCTCAGAATGGCTCTGCACTTACATCTGATCATGTGGGAACACATCCCAAAGTCCCCTTAGAATGTCTCTGCACTTACATCTGATCATGTGGGAACACATCCCATAGTCACATCAGAATGGCCCTCAGCCCTAGGCTGAGTATTCCTGGTAACTGACCAAGTGCCTCCATTCAGAGAATGGCATTCATCGCTTCTATCTAATCATGTGAGAACACATCCCACAGTCACCTCAGAATGGCTCAGCACTTATATATGACATGCAAGGAACCAATCCTCTCATCATGACAGAATGGTTCAGCCCTTACATCTGACCATGGAAGGAACCAATTCTCTCATGGCTCACGGACTCATCACTTCCCCTTGGAGGGAACCTCGATCTGGAGCACACCAAGCTTCTCCATGAAGTACTCAAACTTCACTCTAGCTAATGGCTTTGTCAACACAACAGCTATATGTTCGTTCGTCACAGCATACTGGAGCTTCATTGATCCTCTCTGCACCATATCCCTAATATAGTGATATTTGACCTCGATATGCTTCGACTTGTCATGGAACACTGAGTTCTCCGACAACTTCACACAGCTCTGGTTGTCGCAATATATACAAGTAGCATCCAACTGGAGATCAAATAAATCAGACAGTAGCTTCCTTGGCCATACTACCTCATAACTAAATGAACAAGTTGCAACATACACTACTTCATATGTACTTAGTGCCACGCAAGACTATTTATTTCTAAACCAAGAGATCATACCTGATCCCATACTGAAGAAGCACCCTGAAGTGCTCTTCCTATCGATGGCACTACCTGCCCAATCCGAATCAACATAACCTTCCAGGTTAATCTTCTGATTCTCCTCATACTTGAGCCCATAATCAACTATACCCTTTAGGTACCTCAGAATATGCTTTGCAGCAATCAAGTGAACATGTCTTGGATCTGTCAGGAAATGGCTTAAGGTGTTCATAAGAAATCAAATATCTGGTCTTGTATTCATCAGGTACATCAAGGACCTAATCATCTGACGATACATCATAGCATCAACCATCTCTAATGAAGCAACACTCAATAGCTTCAGGTTCGATGCCATAGGTGTGGTCATGGCCTTGCAATCCATCATCCTGAACCTCTTCAGGATCTCTACTGCATACTTCCCTTGTCCCAGGGAGATTCTGCCACACCTCCATGCTTAGAAAGTAGTGCATCATATCCAAGTCCTTCATCTCGAACTCGGTAGCAAGTCTCCTTCTTGCAACTTTAATGAGTTCCTCTTTTCTGTCAGGAACAATTCATTGACATATAACGGGAGCATTATTGGTCTTCCACCTTCAACCTTGAAGAAAAGGTTGGAATCTAATTTACTCTTAGTAAAGCCTAGAGTCATCAGTAATCTGTCCATCCTATCCTACCATGTCGAACCTCAGGATCTTCTGCAGTCACTCCCTCTGAAGCGAAGCATCATTCTCCCTCTGTCTTTCGTACTCTATGCATTGAAACATTATGTACCGGAGGGACAAGTAGCTTCCTTTGCTACTAATATTCTATGTATCCATCTAGGATCACTGGATACCAAGATCCTCTATCTTGAACTTTTTTCAAAAGTTCTTCTTGCACCCATCTGCAAGTTTGTCATCCTCTATAGGCTTTCATCTTCAACCTTGTAGCAAAGGTTAAGATATTCATCAAGCTCATCATGTATGTGTTATCCCATGGGTGTCTTCTGAACTCGTACAAGGCCTTCTTTCATTTGCACACATGATTCTGCTTGTCATGTGTCTCAACTCCCACTAGCTACAAATGTCTCTTTATAGTCTATGCCTTATTTTTCGTGAGAAGCCTCATGCTACGAATCTTGCCTTGTATCCCACAATGTTTCCATCTACTGCATGATGGAACTACAAACTTCCCTTCATGTATCGATACTGCATCCTAGACATCATTCTTCTTGAACTGGTCTTCTCTTTCTTCTTGGTTACTTCTTCATAGCTGGAAGGTTCTGCATCAATGATGTCTCTGTATTCATCATATTATTCTTCCTCTTGAACTGTCATCACTTGTTCTTCGGAACAAGTCTCATCCTTCTTTGCTTGTAGGAAATTATGTATGCGATCTTTCCTACAAGTCAAATGCATTTCTATGGTTAGAAACATTTCATAAGGCATATTCATAATGGAAAATTCTTATGCATAAATATATGATCATGCAACTATTTTAGCCAATACAACATTCATCCTTATCTCACGGAAACTTTCTAGATGCCTTCCATCTTTACCAAGACAACATTGAGATTGTGCACTAATCCAATATGTCAGCAAAGCGGTTTCATTCTAGATAAGTAGCAATGGAGAGTTGTATAGCACCATGAGATACTTACCCATCATATGCATATTAGTAGTATACTGACATTAATGCAAACATTCTATCATGCATAATACATTAACTGAATATAAACAAATGCATAACAAAACAATATCATGAAATGACAATTGAATACTTATCTTTATTTGTTTCGTGGGTAGACTCCTTCTTGAGCCTTCAGCTTCATCATCTTCTTCATTCATCATTTCTTATCCAAATTCTAAGATGGATAAGAGGTTCTTCAAGATTTGAGTTCTTTGTATTCATCATCGCTTGAGGGATCTTCTTTGGATGGTGAGAGCTTGATCGTCAGTTGCTCCCATCTTCTCTTCTCTTCTTATGAGTCAAGCTTCTTCTTCTTCCGAGAGTCTGCTGAAAGTAATCACTTCCTTCTGGCACACATTCCTCGCATGAATGAATACCATGATCCTGGGAGGCCATTCAAGGTGGCTATCACCACTTTTGCATTATCCACTTCTTCTTCTACTACTATAAGTTGTTCTTTGGTTTGAGAGACCCTTGTAAAGTATGACTGTATGGTCTCTGCATTCTGGATCTTCACATTCTTCAACTATTTTCTCAAATTCATCTTTTGATTTATGTTCTTCCCTTCAAATAGCTTGGTCAAGGAATCAGCCATCTCTTTCAGTGTCTTTAGGGAAGACACTTGTGGTATAAGGTGATCCGTGATTGAATCAGCAATGATCTTTTTGGCCTTGACCAAGTTCTTCTGGTGTAAGGCTTTTAGCCTCATCTCCTTCTGGAACTGGAACCTCTCTTCTTATGTAGGTCTCCAATTCATTTTCTTTAGAGAGATCATATACTTCCATGCTTGGAAGTTGTCAAATTCAACAAGCTTATCATCAAGGTAATGTGATAGGTCACTTTGAAATGAGAACCTCAAATGAAAATAGCAAAAGATTAGATCTTATCGATTTGAGGTGTCCGTCCTGGTTCCGGAGCTGGCTGATCTAAGGTTTGTCATAGAAATCCTAATTTTCAAAACTTGGAATATTTTAGATCTGATTGGCTAGAAATATAGACCTCTTCAAGGTGATTTGTCCAATATACTCTTTTTTTGGAAAACAGTGGAGGGAAGCTCCCGGAACAGGAAGCCCTAGTTTACCAATTTCTTCTGCAGAAATTCCTGCTACTGTTTCTACGGTATCTCTGAAATTACTACTCCTTTGTGTCTGAAACTTTTCAATGAGGTAGCCTCGCCTGTCCCTATTCCAAAACCACAGGTTTCATCAGAATTGGTTTCACCAATTGGGACATATGATAGTTTTCCCAAGGTGACCTGTTTCATGACTGTTCAGCATAGAAATGTTGTACGGACTTCCACATGTCACTGTTTCATCTTCGGGGTCTAAAAATTCTACCACATAATTTAAGTATGTTCCCTTTCTATAACATCTTCATAAATTTCATTTGGAACTTTGTAGCCCAAGATAAAGCAATTATCCCCAGGTGTCCTGTTTAGGGATGAATCTTGGAAGACGCTGGAACCCTAACTTTGAGGGATCATATCTCCTAGAATATAGTGAATCTGAGGCTGAACTTTGGAAAAAGTGTAAATCAAGATTGTATATTTTTCCTATGAAAGTTTCAGCTCTTGATCCTTCTCCAATATCAAGATATAGCAAATGTACCAAAACTTATCATTTTTAGTATTTTAGGGTTTTTTCGGTCCGGGGTCAAACTAGGGTTTG
The DNA here is from genome assembly GCA_001517045.1 of Pseudotsuga menziesii. NCBI lineage: Eukaryota > Viridiplantae > Streptophyta > Pinopsida > Pinales > Pinaceae > Pseudotsuga > Pseudotsuga menziesii. The sequence continues at coordinate 336,483 of LPNX011125397.1, read as the reverse complement.
ACTTTCCCGGAGTTTCACCCAACCAAAAATCTCGACCCAGGTCTCTAAACTTCAATTTTGATGAGGAGAGAAATCCTATACCCGGCTCACTCAAAAAATTCCTCTTCTGTAAAAATCCCTAATTTCCCGCACCAAAAATTGAAAATGCTTGAAATTGAATTCTGCTTTGACAAAAAGATGCGCCCTTCAATGGAGAGTTAGCCTAGCATAATTTTGCTGATGGATTGTGGAGAGAGACCCCAAAATTAAGAAGCCCTAGCTTCTACAGCTACACAATTTCTTCTTCTCAGGTTAGCTCTGATACCATGTTAGATTTTTATCATTCAAGCTAGCATTATTTTAGGATCTTTAATTGAGAGAATAACATGCACAACAATAAACACAAGAGACAAGAGACACAAAGAGTTTTCCTCGGGGAAACCATAAAGGAGAAAACCCTGCAACTTCCTCAGAGATAGAATTGGCACCAAAAGTAAAACCCGCAAACATAAAGATGATCACCCGACAACAGTAGTCTCTCTCTCTGATCCCAACTTCTTTTCTCTCACTCATGCACCCCACTGAGTGAGTGTGTGTGTGATAAATAGAGAGGCTCACTCTCTATTTATATTCTTTCGTTCACTTAATGTCCACTCCATCATGTCGAATTAACTTAATAATTACTTTACTAGAGCCAACATCTCTTGGAGAGTCAAATAACCCTACTTCCCCACAACTGTGGGGACTTTTCCCCTCCGATCAACAAGGAGGGTTAACCTTAACACAATGATGGGGATTATTGCCCCGACTTACAATAACTCACCTAGGACCGACTTCTTTAGGACAGTCTAATAACCCTAGGGCCCCACAACTGTGGGGACTTTAACCCTTGATCAATAGGAGGGTTACCCACAATGACTTTACATGACTTGTTTACATTATTGAATCTCCCGTGAGGAACATCGGGGCATGACATGACTCAAATACATTACAGACACTTCCCGGAATAAACATCGGGGTACAATACATAAGATATACGATTGAATACATTCTGAAGTTACAAATACACCAACATGATGAAGATAATAGACGATGTGCCAAAACTTCCTATGACAGATAGAGTCTCACTAGACAGTTGTACAGTTGTAGTAGCAGTTTTTGATGTGGTTGAATACCTTTCTAGTTAAGAGGGAGTGTTAAATTATTGTAACTTCAGAAGATATTCCAGATCTATTGTATTCCTCCTTTAGGATATGAGTTTGGTATTCTTAGATTCATTGAAAGAAGCAATGTAAACCTCTGATTATAAGTCGGGTCAATAGTACCCAAGTGTCAATATAATAAATGTTATTTGTGATATTAAGTTGTCAAGTGGGCCCAATCAGTTAGAGAAATCTGCCTTACTAGGTTAGAGGTCAAGTCAACCGACGAATATAAATAGGGAGGCACTCACCTTCATTTGTACTCACTCACTCAAGCTATCTTAGCAATAGAGAGAAGGATTAGTGCACCAAGAAGGAGAGAGAAGTAGTTGTATGGGTTTTACACTGCACCGGTTGAGTTCTATATTGAGGAAGTTTTGCAGGGTTTTCTCCCTTGTGGTTTTCCCGAGGAAAATCTTTTTGTTCTTGTGTTTCTGTGCATGTTTTTATTTCATTGATCTACTAGTGACTAATTGTTTTAAGATATCATCTAAGAAATTTAAGAAAACTTAATAATTACTTCCGCAATTATCCCTTTGTAATGACCTTTCCATAATCAGAAACTTCTTCCTTCCGCAATTGCAGATTGCGGATAAGTATTTCGACTTTTCTCGAGAATTGCTTCTGCAATGATATTTCCGCAATGACCTTTCCGCAATCGAAAACTCCTTGCTTCCGCAAATGCGGATTGCAAGTTGCGGGTCTGCATTTCGATTTTTCTCGAAATTGCTTCCATACGACTTCTTCCGCACTCTGTGGATTGCGGATACCTTCTACATTGCGGATTGCGGCTTCCTTTTGCATTGCAGATGTGCCTCCCAACTTTTCAAAATGGGATTCCGCAAATCTCTTTCTACAACTCTTGTGAACCTTCAATTGCTTTGCAGAATCCTCCTCGTCCATTGATCAGCTATCAAACATAGAACTTCACTGTGGCGCTACAGAATTCTATCTTCCATGCACATTTAATTTCCAAATTCTTTCCCTGTCGTCGAACTATTTTCTTGATATGATTTTATCCGTCCAACCTCTGCTAAATAAGCTGGTTGTAACTCCATGACTCTGCATTGATTGATTGGAGGATTGAACAATAAATCTCGATCGAATTTCTACTGGCTTGATTCCCTCGCTAGATCCTCTCATGTGTCTTTCCATCCTTATCATATATTCCATCGCTTATACCTTTGTCATTACCAAATTATTTTGGCATCAATGACAATCCTTTCCAACAAAAACTGATGGGATTCTTCCCATTTAGAATCATGGTAGACACATCCTGGACCGTAACCTATTCAAATAAGGAATAATACTTTAAGGATAAAAATCCACTAATTTTTGGACAAAATAGATAATTCCAAGGAATTTAATATTTCAAAACTTAGAAATTGGTAATCAGTCATTCTTATTCATTAAAACAATATTATATAATTTGAAAGAAAAATCGTTGCATCTGCACCTAGAAGCTTCCGTCACCAATGCATGAAATTCGTTGATTTTGGACAAGCTCCCAGCATCAAAACGATGAGCAGATGGTGTATGTGACATAGGACTTCAACATGAAACATAAATCTTCACAAGAAATGAGCCTATTTAATAATTTTTAGGTCATGTACTTTGATTTCAAATGTAAATTTCTCTTTGAGGTTGCTTAAAATAGTTTATGGGGAGAGGTTTACGCCAGTTACCGCCTCTACCCAGAAAATATACCTCATACTTTTGCTTGAAGCATAATTAGTACGTGTAAATTAAACTGTAAGGATTCCACTATGCAATTCATATAGAAAAATTTTGTATGAACAACACCAACAAGCAGCTAGTCTAGTATCTCGACTATCTATAACAAATTTATACGATATGCATATAAGAACTGTTTCTCCTCTGTGATTTATAGAATATGCACACAATTTATTTAGCACTATAAGAAGATAAAGAAAGGCATATAGTCGCCTAAGGAGGAAATTTACAATTACCCGAACAACCAAAAAAGTTGTCCTTCTAAAGAAACAAGAGGAAAAACGGGAAGGAAAATGCATGAACTGAAAGGGGGTGTCAGTAAACAAATTTGATAATAAAAAGAATTACATCATCGTCGTCCACTGAATATATTAAAGGTGGATAATTCTTACTCTGCGATTATGCACTTTACTATACAACTTTGATCGTTCATAACCCAATACCATGACATTGGTTCCCAAATTAGACTACGATCTTTTGGATATCCTTTGTCAACTCAGGTGTTTTGCCTCTCGGTCAATTAAATAAAACTTATGTGTAGCTCCAAGTTATTGTTTGTTGAAGGTAGTTACCTGAACTAGTTCTTGAGAATGACTTCTTCCTACATAATACATAACTAGTTTTTGAGCTTGGATTTTGCCCTCAAAATACAACACTCTTAGGTCTCCATGTACAAAAAGTTGTGTAGTATTTAGAGCTCAACTTTAATTGGGTTTAATGGACCATATCAGGAGGAGAGTTGTGGGTTTGATGGAACAAAATAGGAGGGGAGATGGTGGTTTCATTTGAGAGTTAGATGCATGGAGTAAACGTGTTGGTTTCATTCGTGAGTGATGCATGGCTTAAACACGTGGCCCTAGTGGTTTCCTTGTGCATGGCTCAAACATGGACTTTTACCTTTTCCAAAACAAAAAATGTTCTAGATAATGTTCTTCGCCCGGTCCCTAAATTACAAGGGAGATTCATGGCAAGAGGAGAGCTAATCATTTTATTTTGAAGTTAGATGCATGGCTTAAACATGCTGGTTTCTTTTGGGAGTAATGCATGGCTAAGCACATTGAGATTGTGGTTTCGTTCGAGAGTGATGCATGGCTTGTACATGTGGCAATGATGCATGTTAACAGCAAAGTGATATTCAACCATCCATACAATGTGAAATACAAATCCCTATGGTGACCATGTGTCTGAGTTTATACATTCTTATGTATTCCTTCGTGTAGTTGTTTAATGGTTAGTTTGAAAGACATAATTATATGAAGGCTACAAGCTTAGGAGTAGGCAACTTACAACAATAGAAATTGTCTACAACTTATAAGATGCATTTACCGAAATGCTTTCTATTCCAGTTGAAAAGGCCCTAGTGATACTCGCAACTAATAACATCCCTGGTCCATGAGAAGCATACCCACAAATATTTAAAATACAAAATTAATTTAAAGCATTAAATCACTACCTAGAAAAAGGTATTCAATATGTTATATAATTTCTAACAAATTATTGCTAATTTATTTTCGGTTTACCAAGTTTCATACAGGGAAGAAATAAATAGATCCAATGATTGATGAAGTAGGTAAAACAGAAAGAAAGGTGCACCAAAACCTAGAGAACCTAAAACCCTTAAACTACGTGATTCATTCATACCCAAGAGTAATAGCTTAGTTACTAACTCTACCTATAAAGATTTCGACTAAAAACTATTTCCTCCCATAATTAAATTCGTATGTTTGGTTAGTTATGAACTAACACAAAACTATATCTTAATGGCTAACAAAGAACCTATATGCATATAGATACTTGGTCATACACTCTTCAGGAATCAATAGCCATCCCCAGGGAGAAGTAGGCATTCAAGTCTAGTTTTCAATCATTCTTTGGTTGTTTATATGTGAAGTTAAGAATGGTACAAATGTTGGCTGGACGCCAATGATTTTGCTTATATAGTTTGGTGGCATATTTGCTTATTCCACTTTTTCTTTTGCATATATGCTTATTCCATTTAGCATTAGAATAATAAGCACTCGGTATATAATTTAGGCATGTACTCATGGTTCGTCTTACAAATTTCAAATCATTTGAATCTTTTTCCAATGACAACTCATGAAATTATAACATTCCCATGAATCATTGTTAAAAGGTGTCCTTTTTATATGTCAGAAAGAAAATCTAAAATGCTAATGTAAAACAACAATTCAAGGACTCTTTGTAACCAGTCAAAGCCATGTTGTTTTCCACTTGAAAATATTATTTGAAGTAAATGTTGAATTAATACTGATAATTATCTTTACTTGCACAACTCCCCTACTTGTCACGTCCTTAAAAGAAAACTTATCTGCGCATCTATGATTTTGTCAACTATTAAATAACATAACAGTGCTTATGACTAAATGATTTGCAAAATTTGTGATAATTATATTTACTTGCACAACTCCCCTGCTTGTCACGTCCTTGAAAGAAAACTTATCTACACATCTATGATTTTGTCAACTATACACATCTATGATTTTGTCAACTATTAAATAACATAGCAGTGCTTATGACTAAATCATTTGCAAAATTTGCAAAACCAAATCGGCAAAACCAAATAACATCTATGATTTTTCATTGTTGATTCAGATTTTAAACTTGTGTCATCTCAAACAATAAATATTTTTTTGTTTTTCTTGTTTATAAGTACTTTTGGGCAAGTGAATCACTTATTGCTTTTGGAACCATGTCCTTTCTAGTTATGAATGACTTTTGTTTCATGCTATCGGGCTTGCGTGTCCCATAAATGTTCATTTATTCAACCAAAGTCATACATTATTATTATTATTATTTTAATAAAGCTTTTATTTACAAAATTTGTATGAGTCGTTTTTTTCAATGTTTTTGACATATAATTTTTAGTTGGGGACATTAATTAAGGGTTGGTTATTAAATTAACAAAAAAACTATAATTCAAATATAGGAAATGAGAATTTGTTTACTAAAACCATCTTTTAAATAACATTTTTTAACATGTGATTAGTTGTTTTAGGTTGACATCTTCCTCGTTATGTGTTGCCCACCACACGGTGGCGGGCAGACATCAACATGTTTAAATGTTAAACCTAACATCTACAAGGTGGTTCATGTCATGCCCTAAGTGGTTCAAAAAATTTGAGTTGGTTTCCATCATTTAAACGTGGATGTAAAAGTTGTCATCAGTGCAATCGGGTATTCGGTGTCTCAGCTTGTTGCACGATAGTTATTTAACCCAACTCTTGAATCTCAACAAATTATGTTCTCTTGTGACAAGCACTACAGTGGTAGGCTCTTGCCACCTACAAGGCCATGCAAAGCCCATATGCATTGGATAGTTGCCTCTTGCTAGGTAGAGGGCATGCAAATTCACCATAAGACAATATAAACAATTATTTTGCTTCATCCAACTGATGTGGTTTCGCGTCTAAACATTGAATGCTACAAAACCTCGTTTCTACTTGCAAGCAGATTTTTACAGCATTATGGTGAATATTTTTGTAGAAGTTGAGGACCTAGAGATTATAATGGTTTTAGATTGGGTGGAGATTTCCCGAGAAGCTGATCTCTAGGACAATGCAACTATTTCAAGTCTCACCCAGTTTGACGACAATGAATGCATCAAAGGACATGGTACATTTATTCTTGACAATTTGTTTTTAAGAGTTGTTTGTGACCTAGTATTTTGTCGTGAGCCTCAATTATCACTATGATAGATATTTTTGCAAAAAACAATGACCTGGAGATTGGAACCGTTTAAGACCTGGTGGAGATTTCCCAACAAGACGATCTCCAGAAGAATGGAATGATTTCATATCACACCCAGTTTGAATACAATGACAGCATTAAACGCCAAGGTATATTCAGAAGTGTCGTTTGAGACATGTTGCCGCCTTACACACACCTC
>LPNX011125397.1:287211-329460 GCA_001517045.1 Pseudotsuga menziesii | reverse complement strand
TTGGATTTTCACCTGATGGTTTGTCAATTTGGGAAAGTGAATCCTAATTATACTAGTCACTCAAATGCTTTTGATACAGCTTGACTGATCGGACGAACCACGACCAAATGCAGAGCATACACACCGGAGTCTTGTCAATTTTAGTAAATTTTTAAGATGGGTGTTCTTGTTAAAAAGAAAACCCTCCAAGAACCTCTTTCAATCCAAGTGGATCTCAATCGGGGAATCAAGGAGGGGTTAATTTTATAATATCTGAAGAAACAAATGATGAAAGGGAAAACACAGATACACAATTTCAGTTTTCTAATTAGTCCTACCATGCATCTCTTTCCCCTTTCGGGTCAATCGGGAAGTCGTGGGGTAAGTATTAAGATTACTTTGAAATATCAAATATGGACTATGAAATTGATAATGAATCAAAGTATACTACCCTGTAGATTAGAGCTACGCTAGATTGAAAAAAGATGAACAAAAAGCAAAAAACGACACGGACGCAAATCCCCCTAGGGGGGATGGGGAATGGGCTCGAAAGAGCCTATTCAAAATTATTTTTATTACCAGAGGTTACAATATTAGCAAACTGATATGATGCCTCTTGATTCTTATACATAATGAAACCAAGAGCTTACAAAGTGCAAAAATTAAAGATTTCAGTAAAAAAGGGAGACCCCTGGGGGGATTTAAACGCTCCTGAGGCCACTTTCGAACAACAACTTCTTTTCTTTTCTGTTACATCTGCTAAAAACCAGCAAGCATATTAGACTGAAATATGCCCAAAATCACTTTGAAAGTACCTTTGGGTCAGCTTACTTTTAATCAAGAAAAACTAAGTTAAAACTAGTTAAAAAAGGTAAAACAGGGAACCAAGGAAAGCAAGCTTTCCTTGGGATCTTGGCTTGCCTTTTGGGCAGCCAATATGATGTGCACTAATTGCTAGATTTATCTTTTACAACAGCAAACATAAATCTAATGCATGCAAGCTACAAATTCTCTTTAAAATTCCATGCAAAAAGGACGATTTCCCTAAAGCTAGATCTAGAATGCTTATGAAACTTTTTAAGAACAAGATATAGATTATCGGCTTTGAGGAGATAGATATATGTTTAATTTAATTTAATATAATAGATCAAAACAATATCAAAGCTGTGAACAAAGTAACCATGTAAAAAGAATTAATTTTGAAAGAGGAAAAGGAGAAGAGAAGTGCTTGTTGCTGAAGCAGATCTGCAATGGAAACTTGTTAGTGGAATGCAGAGGGGCAATGTCTTCACAAAGATTTTGGATGTATAGTGGAGTCAAACTAGATCCACAGCTCGTCCAATCCTTGCTACCTGAAAGCTAAACACACAATCCTGCACATAACCTCATGAGATCTGGATATATATATGAAAAAAGAGACAAGAGTTACATGCAAATAAACTTATTAAACATGTATAATCTAGATCTTCTAACATATAAGCTATGAGATATAAGAAAAACAAGTAACCTTACTTGCCCAACTATACTCCTATTGATTCAGCTGAATTGTTCAAGCCAGACAGGGTTCAGATGCAGAAATTGAGAGAAGAGCCGGCAACATCAATAGCTGTAAGACAATGCTTAATCCACACATATGAGAGCATTACACCATTTGGCCTCCAAAGCTTCTTTATTTCAACAATCAAAAGATTACAACAGTATTACAATATAAATCCCTTCAATCCAACTCTAACTAGCTTGGAAGAGGGAGCTTGTGCCTGGATATATACAAAAAACAGGAGATCCAGCCCAGGGGGGGCGTAAATCCCAAGGACACAGATCAAATCAGCTGATGGAGAGTTAATCAATGCAGATCTGAAGCTGAATTGAGCCTACTTGTCAACCGGGGGCTTGATTGAGCTGACACATCAACCCATAAACCGACACATCAGTCCACAGAGCATCCAGGAGAGTCCACACGTGTGGAGGAGAGAGAAAGGGCACAATTCCCCATGAAGACAGCTAAAGATCAACTCTGGATTTGATTTGATCACCTCCTTCAGTCAAGGATTTGTCAGATCTAGTCAATTTGGTTCAGATCTGACTGATTTCAATCAAATCGACTGAGAATCCACTGATTTATGATTTTGGATTTGCTCCATTATTCATCAATTTATTAATTAAAATAATCACTAATTGATTTTTGGGGCTTTCTGACCTGAGTGATGGAAAATCACTCAAAACTAGGAAATAGTGGGTCCATGGGTTTACATGGTGCTCTTAGCTTGAAAATGAGCACCTACATGACTGAAACTTATTATTTGGCCCACTTTTATTACAAAATCAATTTTTCCAATTAAACTATTAAAAAATAGCCTAAGTTTTGGAAAAATTAAATTTTTAATAAAAAACACTGAAAAAACTAAAAAATTGAAAAATTGAAAAAAACTAGGGGGACTTAGACATGTTCATATGACTCGACCATGATGTCTAGCATGCTTATACATTGACTTATAGACTCTAATAACCTCAATAGGCCTAAATGCCAAGCCGACCACCCCAACTTTGGAGGTATGGAGTGAAAAACTCAGAAATTATCAGTCATTTATTCAACTACCAATAATAACCAAGGGAAAAAACACCCTGGGCTGATCGGATTGACAAATAAAGTCTAAGAGACCGAGTCTTTTACAGACACTATCATGCTAGACATTTATTACAATTCCCCCATGGGGTATGAACATGTGATATAGTACAACAAACACTTCCCAGAAGTACTTCCAAAGGTCTTCTAAAGTCCAAACAAGTTATCCTTGTCCAGTTCGCCCGGCTCACTAGATAAAAAACCACTAAGTACAACTTAGGTGGTAACAAGACATAGTTGTTTGTCGTAAGTATCAATTAGAATATATTCGGGTACCGTCATTTAATTGAGTGAACAATATATGGGTTGTATGATAAGATTATATATATTAAGGCTGAGTTGATGTATTGCATCTGTAGGCACATCGTATACTTCAAGAACACATTTTATCAAAGGTTATGAAGCGCTCTCATTGCCATTGGCAATAACTCATTTAGGATGGATTGTCGGACCTGTAACCATTATTGCAATCTCGTTTGTCACATGCCATCTGTCTTTCCTTCTTGCCAAACGCTATAGGTCCCCCAATCGAGTCACTCGAAGATGGAATTTTACTTATATTGATGTTGTGAGTGCATTTAACTCTTTCCCAAACTGCTAGAAAGGCCCTTTATTTGTTACCCTCAACATAATAAAGGAGGGAGACGTAATATTAATCCTCAAATATTCAAGTTGAGCATCATAATCCCAGAAGTGGGAGAGCACAAGAATCCTATGCACTGTAAATTAATCACCAAATAATAAATTAATTAAGATCGTTAAATTGATTCAAATGAGATCGCTTTGAAATGCTCAAACATTAGTTCTTATTTATACTTATTAGTTTGAGGCTCATGTTTTGAAATGTTTTCATGGAAGATTATGATGATCTCAAACAACTTCACCAAATTCTTGGTTTTGATGTCCATTAAACTAGAGCAATTTTCGCTTAGAAATGTTTTATTCTAAACAGTGCAAATTCTTAAGTCAAACCCAGCTATCCGACCCTAAAATCCAATCATAAAAATAAAGAGAACAACTTATTTTAATCCGCAACGTAGATTTACCCCGACATATCCAAATCCTTCTATTTCTACCCCGGATGTATAAAATGTTGAAATTCATTAATCTCTATGCTGAATTTATGTAATAAATATTGAGAAAGTTCAAAACCAAAATTCCAAATTTATTTATTTAATTACAACATTTATTTTGTCACCAACTTATATTAGAATTGTTGTTTGGATATTTATGTTTTTAAAACATAGAACAGGTTAGTTATTCATCAGTTTTAATTATTAAATAATAATAGTGTATGTATATCAATTGATCTCTATGTTTCTGCAAAATTGGAGCCTCGTATAAAAATGAATGTTGATCAATAAAATAATTTGAAATGAATGTTGATTAATAAAATAATTTATTTATTAGAGAGAAAATAAATGTTGAATGATAAAATAAAATAAAATCCAGATAAATGAATGTTGAAATCTTCTTGCCACTCAAGTGATCCGTTGAAAATCCTCACTACTACAAAATTGCTAGTTTACTGTTAAGTTAACCTACAACAACATGTGGCAATGTTGGGGACATTTCCACCATGTGGCTCTTGTTTATTAAGCAATATTGATTTACTATGATTATGCTCTTCTCTCTATTAAATAAACCAAGCATATTAGACATAGATCTAATGCTTTGGGGTTGCCTTAGTTTGTTTTTTAAACCAAATGTTAAGTTTTTGTGTTTTGGTGCATTTTTTATAGGTTTATGGATTTACTATAATTATGCTCGCCATGTTATTCAAGTAACCCGAAGCATATTAGAAATAGATCTAGTGCATTGGGTTTTCCTGAGTTTAGTTTTAAAACCAAATGCTCAGTTTTTGTGTCTTTATTCCTTTTTCATAGTTTTTTGTTGTTGGTATTATTAGTTTTATATATAAGAATATTTCAAGATATGTGCATAGGCTCTTTAAGCATCTTATTCTTAACTGACCCATCCTATATTTACTGATGATCTGCCACAATGAGGAGTGAGGTTCAAAGAGGGATATTTGAGCCTCCCCTCTCAATCTAAATGACTAAATGTATTTAGGAACTAAAATTTTGGATTATGAATACACAAAGTAATAAGAACACTAAAATCACTTATATTATAATGGAGCTTCATAGCCTTTATAAAGGATTACATGTAGACAAAGTAAAAAAGAGCTCATTAAGTGATGCTCTTTTATTTAATAATAGATACTAATTAATCTAATGAACTAGTGGGCAAGCGTTCCTAGTACCATAAATGGGAGAGGGACCTCTCATTAGCCCAATTCCTCTCGGTTTAAGCCGGAAAGCATCTTTTCTTTTCTCCTCTCGGTTTAAGTGGGAGAACACTAAAACCATGTTTGCAGAGAGAACTAAGTGCTAAACTAAGCATAGGAGTTGAGGTCGAACAAAGATTCCCAATACTGTTGCTACAAAGGAATAAATACCACGACTGGAGCTGCTGAAAAAAAATATGTTGAGATGGAGGTTGTTCAAATCTGAGCACATCCCTTGAAGCGAGATGGATGTTGTTTAAGACCTAAGCACATCTTTTGAAGTGAGATGGAGGTAGTCGATACCCAAGTGCATCCCATGAAGCGACATGGAGGTCATTGAGACCCAAGTGCATCCCCTGAAGCGACATGGAGATCGTTAATACCTAAGTGCATCCTGTGAAGCGAGATGGAGGCTTTTGAGACTCGATCACATGTTTCGAAGCGAGATGGAGTTTTTTGAGACCCGAGAACATCCGATTAAGCGAAATGGAAGCCGTTAAAACTCGAGTGCATCCTGTGAAGCGATATGGAGGCCTTTGAGACCCGAGCAAATCCTTTGAAGCAAGACAAAGGCCATTGAGATCTAAGCACATTTCAATAATACAATAACTTTGATTGTTGCTTGTTTCTTTATATGTAGGATAGATAAAACTTTGTTTTTGTTGATTATTCAAATTTTTTATTTGAACATGTTTGAGCTTCTTGAGACAAGATTGATCTGAGCTGAGGTGAAAACTAGAGATGGAGAAAGGAAGATAGGCTAGGAAGAGAAACATTTCACTACTTTTATTTAGTATGGGTGTGATGGATAACCACAAATAAAGGAAGGTAGGGTAACTACGAAAATATAGAGGTATAGGATGGTTTTGAAACACAAGGCGACTAGGAGAGAGGGAGGATGGAGACATAAGTGTGGAAGGTAAACTAAAATGGTGGCTAGGGTAGAAATAAGCAAGCTGGAAAATAAGAGGGGTGAATGAGCCACTTAAAAATTTCTGGTAATAATGGCTTAAATATGTATGAAGCATATTAGATCTAGAATGTGATTGAACCCTATAAAGAACTAGCATAGTGTTAGATGGCTTGGCAAGCGAAAATGCAGGAATGGCGACAACGTGAGAGGCAGAAGGAGTATTAAAGGGCTCTATGGCTGAGAAATCAATAGGTATATGTGCGTACAACAAAGACACCATCCAAGTAAAAGTGTGAGAATTGCTTCACAGTGAGATCTAGGAGCTAGAGCAATGTTCACAATCTAAGTAGACAAAATATGCAAGAGAACAACAAAAGAGAATGAAATAGCACATATGAATGGTGCTAATAACTAATCTTTCTATTAGTGTACATCTTGCAGATGTGTATGGTACATATTTATAATACAATGGGTGTTAGGATTTATAATCCTCCCTTGTCCAGATATAGTCTATTAGATCATATCCCTAACTTAGGATCCATTTGCCTAGAGTTTGGTTCCACCATGATTTTGTTTCCACTGGTGACATTGGTGCCACCAGTGTGCACCATTGGTGCCATCAGTGTTGTTATCAGATAAATCTACTCAAGCAGACTCAAGCCATATCTCCCTAGTCCAAGTGGATCTAGAACAAATAAATTACATAATACAATGTACTTTCCTAGATCAAATAGAAATGCAAGTTATCAAATAGATCACTTACCTGAAGTATGCAAATCCTCTTCTCTCTTTGTTGGTCCAAGCTCCAAAATATTCAGATCTTCAACTGCAAAACCCTGTAGAGAAAGTGGAAACAAGCAAGCAGTACATGTGTACCTAAACATGAACTGATCTAAGCTAATAGAAATGGAAGAAAGCTCTAAACATCATTAACAACAACAATGTTTATGGAAAGAGATTTGTATTAATGTAATTAAGGAGATACATAGAATTACACAAAAGAAGGAGTGTCACGACCTAGCCTTAATGCTACAACATTCCATCCAACAATCCAAGCCAAATCCTCCAAAGCAAGATAGTAAGCCTCCCAAAGGATGATAGGGATCACCTAGAAATTCCACCAGCGTAAAAGTACCATAGTCCCTCATCCCTTCCAAATGGAGAGAGGGTTTAATTTATAAGGATAAAGGGATAGAGTAGGTTGAGGATTAGGAGGAGGGGTCTAAGGGATCTTCCCCATATATTAGGAATCGAATGCCACTTCACCTAGATGATAGGGATAGACATCCACCTCGTCCACCTTTGAGAAGGGTCTCGAAGCTTCATTTTTTTCTCTCAAAACACCACTGGTGCACCTTCCATGAAGGGAAAGAGCACTGTCTATGCACCTAGCAGTGGGAGACAGAGCGCCGACACCGACGCACCTAGAATTAAGGGAAAGAGGACCATCGACGCACCTAGCATGAATGGAAAGAGAATCGACCTTCCTAAAGAGGGAAAAAAAGGCAGAAACAACCTCAGTATCAATCAACCTTAGCAAAGATAAATTTGGGGATTAGGAAAAGGGTTGACACATGGATCAGGAGGACAAGATTTCGGTGTAACAGAATGCCCCCCAAAGCATGAATATAGAGGAATTCAATAGGTGAATGCTTTGCAAAGTGAAGAAATCGAAGGCAAGGATGTTGGTTGGAAGTTGCTGCAGTACCACTGACTCAAATCTCAAATGACTCATAACATGGTTGTCAACCAATACAATGCAGATCCATGGTAGTAGAGACCGACTGAACACAATCATGGCTACTAGAAACAAGTGTAGATCCATGATAAGATGATAACACAGCCATGACCAATACAAAGTGGATCCATGTAATATGAATTAAAACAAACTCCGTCACAACCTGGGAAAAATATTAGAAGACCTAGGGTCTTCAAGCCAAACCCGCAACAATACAAATCTAACCATGTGATTACAATGTCTTGATGTCGAAGATGGTAGAAACCACTTGATCACCAGTCATTAATGTAAACTGTTAACAAGTACGAGGGAAATCACCATTGATGTCAATGATTTCCAAGGTATCTCAGTACATAACATCGAATGTGAATAAAGGACTTGGAGTCAAACACTCGATGAGATCTTTCAATCAAGAGCCAATGATGTAAAATCGTGTTGAAAGTGAGGTAACTTGCCATTAAGACATGCAGGCCTAAGGTACTTGTATTGGTTTCTAAGTCTAATTCCTGGATAAGGTGTTAAATTCAAAAGGAATAGACTCATCGAAGGAGGGCCATGATGAATCCCCATCATTGACATGAAATGTGATCATGGATGTTTTAGAGTAAACCGGACAACATAGTGATGTACGAGACTGACTCAGGGATGACTGACATGATAGAAGGTAAACTAATTGTAGACAGTGAACATATGACCAAATTTCTCTTGAACATGGGCATGGACTGACTTGGCAGTATTGACTTCAAGGAGACTGATACCCATCCCCCAATGCAACTGACGGCGGGAGTATTCTTGGACAACTCAAATAAGGTAAGAAGACTCATGGAATTAGCAGGACTCGAAGACAAACAAAATACCCAAGTACTGATATGCATATGAAAATGAGTGCCATGTTCAAGAGTAACTATCTACTTCCATAACAAAATACAAACTCTTTCCTTAATTTCCCCATCACGAAGGATGAGTGCCTCTTTTTTGTTTTTACGAGTTCAAAGAGGGTAACAAACACCTGTTGTAGCTCATCAAGCAATGAGTCCATTCTCATATGTTTTATGAACCTGAGAAATGAGAGGTTCATTCCCAGAAAAGGGTCCTTCATCGTTTGATTTTATGAGTTCGATGAAAGCAAACTCATTTGTCGTTTCATGTGTAGAGAGTCTGAAATGACTAAGAAGACTCCATGATGGAATTTTTCATAAATTTAGTCCTCGAGGCCTGAAAAAGTATAAAATTATGCCTAGGAGAACTCTTCCAATTATGATTTGATGGAGTATACCTTTTCGTAAGTAGTGCCCCCTGGTCCGAAAAAGGGGTAAACTATCACCAGGAAGACGACTCTTCAGGTCCTTTTATGAGCATGAAAAAGACAAGTTACATCAGTAATATTTTCACATTTTAAGAGTATAAAAAGAGCTTAAAGTGGAATCTATTAGGGTTCTTTTTTCGTAATCCAATTTTAATGAGTCTGAAAAATAGTAAAAGTATACTCGATACCTCTTCACTGAGTTTTTAATGAGAACGCCGAAGGTATAAAAGGCACTTGGAACCTTTTTCATGTTTGAATCCAGAGCACGAAAAAGCGATAAAGTAAGCTCAAACCAATTTTCATGTTTTAACCAGAGCATGAAAAATGAAAAGTAAGCTCAACACCATCTTACTATTTTTAATGAGCTTAAAGATCGATTGAAAGAATGCTCAGGGTATCTGCTTTATTTTTTAACGAGCTTGGCGCACCTGCCTATACTATGCCAGAGCTCCTAGGAGGGGTAGGAGCACCTACAACACTGCAAAAGAGCATCGTTGGTGCACTATCTCCACTGCACAAGAGAGATGGTGGTGCACCTACTACACTACACTAGAGCGTCATGGTGCACCTACTACACTGCACAAGAGCATCGGCAGCACACTATCTCTTAAGGAAAAGAGCGTCAGTGGAGACAACACTTATGAAACTCGGAAATAATTCCAGCAGCACTCTGTCTACACAACCCAGGTGCACTAGTGGAGAAACAAACAGGATAAAAGCCAGATTTCCCATGGGAGAAGGGCATAAGGGAAGAAGGTCCAATAGTGATCCAAATAGCATCAAGAGGATGCAATACACTCTTCAAATACAAAATCTAAAGGAGGGAGGGTCTCTATAGGCTAGCAAAAGGATTGATAAACATATATGAAATCAAAAACAAAAGAAATCGGATCTATGTAAGTCCCCAGTTGAGTCGTCAAATTTTGTTATCAGATAAATCTACTCAAGAGGACTCAAGCCATATCTCCCTAGCCCAAGTGGATATAGAACAAATCAAATACATAATACAATCTACTTTCCTAGATCAAATAGAAATGCAAGTTATCAGATAGATCACTTACCTGAAGTATACAAATCCTCTTCTCTCTTTGTTGATCCAAGCTCTAGAATCTTTAGATCTTCAGCTGCAAAACCTTGTAGAGCAAGTGGAAACAAGAAAATAGTACATGTGTATCTAAACATGAATTGATCTAAGCAAACAGTTAAGGGAGAAATCTATAAACATCATTAACAACGACAATGTTTATGGAAAGAGAGTTGTATTAATGTAATTAAGGAGATACATAGAATTACACAAAAGAAGGAGTGTCACAACCTAGCCTTAATGGTGCAACCTTCCATCCAACAATCCAATCCAAATCCTCCAAAGAAAGATAGTAAGCCTCCCAAAGAATGATAGGGATCACCTAGAAATTCCACTAGCATAAAAGTACCATAGTCCATCCTCCCTTCCAAATGGAGAGAGGGTTTAATTTATAAGGCTAAAGGGATAGAGTAGATTGAGGATTAGGAGGAGGGGTCTAAGGGATCTTCCCCGTAGGTTAGGAACCGAATGCAACCTCACCTAGATGATAGGGATAGACATACACCTCATCCACCTTCGAGAAGGGTCTTGAAGCTTCGTTTTTTCCCTCAAAACACTACTGATGCACCTTCCATGAAGGGAAAGAGCACCGTCGGCGCACCTAGCAGTGGGAGACACAATGTCGGCACTGGTGCACCTAGCATTAAGGGAAAGAGATCCATCAGCGCACCTAGCATGAATGGAAAGAGCGTCAACCTTCCTAAACAGGGGAATAAGGCAGAAACAACCTCAGTATCAATCAACCTTAGCAGAGAGAAATTTGGGGATTAGGCAAAGGTTAGACACATGGATCAAGATGATAAGATTTCAGTGTAACAAGTGTGCCACTTGGGTGCCACTGGTTCCAATATTTACACTTTATGAGCCACTTGGAGTGCCACCACCAACCTTCTTTAGTTGGTTGTAGTTGGCAGGTAGTTATGCTAAGTTATGCTCTAGTTACATTCAGTTAGATTTCCTCCAGCTCAATCAGCACCAGTCTTGCATGGTTGGATGGGGGTAGGCACCATTTCTCACCTACCTCATCAATTTAACTAGTTTAACCGATTGAGAGACTGAATTAGACATATGGAGTTAGACTAGTGAGCCCCGATAGTGATTTAGACATGTCTAGTTAGCCAGTCAGTCAAAATTTAGTTGGTAGATTCGAATCTTATCCACATGATTCAAATTCGCCTTTATGTAACATCATTGTATACTGTTGGGATTAATGAATATTAATGTTGTAATTTACTGAGTAATTCTTATCAGTTTTCTATAAAATTTGTCTTGTTTAGTGTACATTATTCATTCCTATCCATTGGACAATTAAACCTTTAAATTGCACTCATTTCCTGTAGATCAATGGTTCAATAATTCAAACATGGTATCAGAGCCTATTTAGGAAAGCAACAAGTCTATCCAATCTGCATTGTACATCAGAAGCAACTGGGTTTCCACATAAGTCCTACAAAGTGTGCATTGTTAACTTTGGGTTCGTCCAGAGAAGTCTCTAAAGGCGTGACAGACCCTGATAAAGTGTAGATGTTGAGATGGAAGGATTGATTCTGACGTAATTGTGAATTGATTGTGTTTTTACAGTGTAACTTATAGGTACTACATAGCTTGATTGAAGAATTGATTGTTTGAAAGAAAAATTGATGGATTCTACATCTCTTGTACCCCGAATCCTTATACCCTTAAACTATATTGATTGGAGGGAAGATATGCAGGTCTCCTTGCACAATATTAGCCTCCTTAGGATGACTATGGGCAGAGAGAGAGAACTTCATCATCCTACTAAAGAAAAAAAAATTCTTGAATCTGTTGGATGAAGCATTTGGCTCCCTTTGCACTCACATCTCCAGGGATCTCCTCTTTCACCTTGAGGGATTGAAGACTCCTAAAGAAGCTTGGGAGAAGCTGAAATTCTTGTTTGGAAAACAAGATGAGCTTCGAGGGCACATATTGGAGAACGAGCTAATTGCATTGCATCCTAGCAGTTTCGAAAGTATCCAACAATTTTTCACAAAATTCAAGTCTCTAGCACTACAATGTAAGAAATGTAGAATAGAGAGGAAGGTTGAGAATCTTGTGCTCTCTGTGCCCAACAAACTTGGTTATGAGTACTTTGTCTTCATCTCTACCTTCCATTCTGGAAGAGCTTCCATCCCCAATTGGAAGATGCCTTCACTAGATGGCTTTGCAGAGTCTTTAATACAGGAGTAGGATAAGTTGGTCCAAATGGGAATCCTCCAAACTTCCAAGAACCAAGCTCTTCTAGTGTTAGACTCAACCAATGCGCAAGCAAAAGGGAAGCACAAGGGGAAGGAGCCTAAAGCCTCTGATTTGGAGCCAAAAGAGATTCCTAAGACTTTCGAAGGAGGCTTGGGTTCCAAGAAGAAGAAAAAGTTTGAAAAGGATAAGTGTATGTATTGTATGAGGGGCTTTCATCCCTAAATCTAGTGCATGAAGAAGCAGATCAACCAACTTTCATCCCTCCTTGAATAGAACAATATTTCCCTTCCACAAGGAGCAAAGAAGTCTGATGTTGGACCACCAACAGAAGCTCATGAGAGATTCCATGCCTTGAAGGCAAGCCTTACTCAGTCAAAAGAATACTTGATTGATTCTGGAGCATCCAACCACACAGTTGCCTCCAAATAATCCTTCTCCACTCTCACTCTATCAGGAGGGCCTAGCATTCACATGGGAGATGAATCCCAAATCCTAGTTGTCAAAAGAGGTTCATTTAAAATCCAACATGGTGAGTTCAAGAATGTTATCTATGTGCCCTCTATTGTAACAAATTTGTTATTTGTTTATTAGATGACCCATACAGGCTCTCCCAAGAGAGTTAAATTCGACTCTGACTCAGTTTAAATCATAGAAAAAGATACTAGAAAGATCATAGCAAAAGGGATTGCAAACCATGCCACAAAGGCTTATGAGTTCTCTCATTTTTTTCCTGTTTCATCTCCTACAACTATATTGACACATGCTAACAACACCAGCAAGATATGGCATGAGATATTTAGGCATCTCAATTTCAAATATCTCCATCAACTCCACAATGACAAAATGGTTGAAGGTTTGCCTCTCATCCAAACATCATATGGAGTATGTTCTGGTTTCTTGGTAGGAAAACATTCAAAGAAGAGGGATGAATTTGGGAAGGCACATAGAGCTGCCTCTACACTTTATTTGATACACAGTGATGTGTCATGACCAATGCCTACAACATCAATTAATGGTTCTAGGTATTTCCTTACTTTTATTGATGATTGTTCTAGGTTCTGCTGGGTATATTTCATGAAACAAAAATCAAAAGTATTTGGAATTTTTTAATCTTTTAAAGATTTGATTGAGAATAGTTTCAAGAAAAATATCAAGTCCATAAGAACAAATAATGGAGATGAATACATTAAACTAGATTTCCAACATTATTGTGAATCAGAGGAGATTCGAATGGAACACTCGATTCCATACACACCACAACATAATGGTGTGGGTGAGAGGAAAAATAGATCATTGAAGGAGATGGAAACTTGTCTTCTCCAAGCCAAGAATATTCCTCCTTCTTTTTGGGAAGAAGATGTAAACTATGCTTCATACATACATAATAGAGTGTCTCATAAATCAGTGGTTGGGGCCACTCCATTCGAAGCACTACATGGGCATAAGCCCAATGTCTCTCACTTGAGAGTTTTTGGTTCCAAATCTTGGGCCAAAATACCCATTGATAAGAGAAAGGCTTTCCAAGTCCAGAGTAGCGAATGCATACTACTGGGATATGCAGACGATGCAAAAGCATACAAGTTGATGGAGCTTGCAACTAGGAAATGCTTCATTGAGCACAATATTCAGTTTGAAGAAGATCAGTTGTTTGATCGACCACCATCTGAAGCACACGAAGGTATAACCACTCTTCCACTACCTTTTGATGATGATGATTTGTCACATGTTTCAGATTCAGATGAAGAGGAACAAGATCAACATGATCTTGGTATTGAGGTTGAACCTACAGAGATTCTAGATCTATATCCAGCTCCCATCCCAAATCAATGGCCTAAGCCTCAATGGGCCCAAAATCTCATTGTTGCAGCTAGGGATGGTGCTGCGAATCTAGAAGACAGAGGGAGAACAAGGTCCCAGTATCAGAATGAGCATGTTGCTCTCTCCCTCACAGATTCACTCCCTACAGAGTGGTGCATGTTAGGATATTTAGACACTTAGAAGTTAGTTAAGATCAACTTGTGTAATATATTCGTTAGGTAAAAGTGTGTTTCTTTAGTATGCATTAGTATACATTGGTAAATATTCTAATCCGATGGTTACGATATGTTCTAGACATAGAGTGATACGATGGTACAACTTCTCTTAGATCATACCTACCATTGATCCGTAGCTTAACACTCGATTGGTCTATGATCTCTATTTAAAGTGCATAGAGAGTCCTTGGCTAGTTGATCGATTATGAGAAGCTCATGTAACTTTCTTTCTTTTGCGTAATAAATTGCTCCAAGTAGCTATTTGGCTGGGGCTGTGGACTGTTTCCCTCCTAAGGGTTTTAACTACGTGACAAACATCGGTGTGTTGATCTATGATCTATTTGTGTGAAGCGGTTGCTCAAGGTGTTCGGTCTTTTGGGAGTACCATGTGTACATGAACATGGTATCAGAGCTTTTATGAAGAGTTGCTTTCAGTTTTGATC
Source organism: Pseudotsuga menziesii (assembly GCA_001517045.1). Lineage (NCBI taxonomy): Eukaryota > Viridiplantae > Streptophyta > Pinopsida > Pinales > Pinaceae > Pseudotsuga > Pseudotsuga menziesii. The sequence continues at coordinate 314,834 of LPNX011125397.1, read as the reverse complement.
TAGATCTGGAACCGGTGTTGCCGAAACTTTGAAAGGGTTTCTGGTTCTGGATTTTTTGTGCCTTTTTGGCTTGTGGGAGCTATTCCATTTCATCCGGAGCACCATTTCCATTGGTAAATAGTTTTTGTTTCATCGAAAACTATTTTCGTTTGTTCCAGAAACACCCATTTTGTTAAATCTGAAGGTATAATGTTATAGTGACGAATTTGTTTTTTCTTAATCTCTCATATCTTATCAGTTTTTAGATCTTTTTTTTTTGTTTTTAGTCTCGGACTGTTGCCTTCCCTGACTGCGTATGCTCTTTGCCGTGCACCTTGCGCGATCACGGCGAATCAGAAATAGTAAGGGAAAGTTTTTCTTGTCTTCTCGGCTATGTATGCTCTTTGCTGTGCACCTTGTGTGATCACGGCAAACCAAAAACAGCGAGAAAACTTGAAAACGTACACTTTCCGGGTAAGCTAAGCAAGATCTAACCCCATTGTGTGGAAAAAGTTTTTTTTTGTTTTTGCTTTTCATTTTTTTTGTGATTTGCAGGAAAAAAAGGCAAGCATGGAGAATGAGAGAGAAGAATAAAAAACAAAACCCTTCCTCTTTCCAATCTTATACGTACCTTTTAAACTTAGCTCACTTGGTTCAAAGTTGTTTTATTCCTTAATAGGTCTTGAGTTCAAATCTTATTAAGCTACTTTTTAATGCATGCAATTTCTATTTTCAAGTTACTTTATTGTAAAAGTGCATCTCACATAAATAAAATGAAATAAAAAGTGAGTTAGTTAAGTCTTTTAATTTATTGCCGCACTATTTAAAAGTAACATTATTGTAAAAGTGAACTTCACTTATTCTACAAAAGTGATTCACTTCAAAGCAACTTTATTGTAAAGTGATTGTCAAAGGTTGATCTTGGGAAGAGGAGGGTTCTTTTTTTTAGTTGGTCAAGTTAATATCTGCCACGTCATTATTGGGGACATCTTCAACATTTTCTTTGATCAAGCATAACTTCATCATCCAGAATTAGTTTTCAGTGTTGTTTTTTTTAAAACTGCATATTTTTTTTGGCTCTTTGCAACTAGATAGTTAGTTTCTATTTTTTCAGCCATTATTTTATAGTATGGCCACCCCTTGTGATATTATACTTACAAGTTCTAACTATTTCTTATGGAAATCTCGTATGGAGGATGTTCTACGAAGTAGGGGACTTTTCAGGATAACCTCAGGGAAAGAAACAGAACCCACCGATAATGATAAGAAAATTAAATGGTCGAATAGATGTGATGAAGCTCGTGGATTGATTGGGATGTCAATCTCTACTGATTTGCGATTCCACATATATGGAATTGATGAACCTGATAAAGCTTGGGAAAAGTTGTAATCTGTGTTTGGTAAACACAATGAAATTCGGGGTCATCAACTTGAGAATGAGTTGCTTTCCTTGAATGCAAATGTTTTTTCATGCATTCAAGACTATTTATCTAAGTATAAAACTCTTAGACTCTTATGTGTAGAATGCAAGGTTAAGAAAGAAGACAAACAATGTATTTATCATATTCTTTCCAAACTTGGACTTGCACATTCTATTTTTGTATCTACATTCTACTCCATGAAATAATCATTAACTGTAGCTAGCTATCAAGAGCCTAGTCTTGAATCATTTTGTGATTCCTTAATTAGAGAGCAAGATAAACTCATTCATTTTGAAATAATTAACAATGCAGATACATCTGGGAAAGCCTTAATGTCCCAACAGAAAGAAAAGTCCAAGCCTCCCAAGAAATATAATTTTCGCAATAATAATCCAAACAATAAGGGTCTCAAACCCTCTCAGTCAGCTCTTTCTTTAAAAAATGACAAAGGATCCAAGCAAAAAGGAAAGAACACTGAGCGTCATTACAATTTTTGTGGGAAAGATAATCATGATGAATCTAAGTGTTTCAAGAAGATGGCAGCCTTGGAAGCAGCAATGAAGAAGCACCACATTAGCATAGATTCGTCTCCAGAATATAACTCTCATGGACATACACTTTATGCTTCTGGTTACTCTTATACTGCATCTTCTTCTTCTACTTCAAATGAATGGCTTATTGATTCGGGAGCATCTTATCATATGGCTAAGAATCAAGCCATATTTTCTACTATGCATGAATGTAACAACAAACAAATATTTGTTGGTGACGATAGATCTCTAAGTGTTGTAGGATCTAGAATAGTTCCAGTAGAAAATGGTCATTTCAGTGATGTACTATGTGTTCCAAAAAATTTCTGCAATTTGTTATCAGTCTATCAAATTACTCATTCAGGTGAAGGTAAAATTGTGACGTTTACACCTCACCAAGTTGTAATCAAGGATTTTAAAAATCCTCAAAATTTCCTTGCTACTAAAAATGTTGATGATATTACCAGGTTGTACAAATTTAACAACTTTGGGTCATCACCGTTTCCTTCAGTTTTTGTTGCTCATAGTGATAACTTGAGCAAACTTTGGCATTAGTGATTTGGTCACTTAAATTATCACTCATTGCAACAACTATGTAAAGATAATATGGTGACTGGTCTTCCAATGGTATCTTGCAAGGATGGTGTTTGTTCCAGTTGTGTACTCGAAAAACATCATCGAGACAATTTTGACAAACGTGCCTCTTGGCACGCCTCGGTTCCTTTGGAGCTTGTGCATAGTGACTTGTGTGGTCCTCTTCCATTTGCTTCCTTTTCTAGTTTCAAATATTTCTTAACTTTCATTGATGACTACTCCAGACACACTTGGGTTTACTTCCTACAACTTAAGAGTGAAGTATTTAACATGTTCTTGGCCTACAAGGCCCTTGTTGAAAAACAATCTGGTCATCAAATTATTAAGTTAAGATCTGACAATGGAGGAGAATATGTTAACAACAAGTTCACTACTTTCTGTACTGAACAAGGAATCCAACAACAACATACTGTTCCATATACACCATAACAAAATGGTGTAGCTGAACGGAAGAACCGCACTTTAAAAGAAATGGCTAATTGTATGATCCAATCTAAGGGACTAAGTCTTCAATATTGGGCCGAGGCCATAAATTGTGCAAATTACATAGTTAATCACACACCCACTAAAATTTTACAAGGTATAACATCGGAAGAAGCAGATGTAAGTCACTTTCGTGTGTTTGGTTGTGAAGCATGGGCTCACATTCCGGATGAAAAACGAAAAGCATTGCAACCTAAAAGTGAAAAGTGCATATTTGTTGGATATTCAGAAGATGTAAAAGTTTATAGACTTCTTCAGCCCCATTCACATGATATAATCATTAGAAGAGATGTTAAATTTGATGAAAATCTCTTGGCCTGCGAGCCTAACTTGGCGGGTGTGCCATCTTTGGCCTGCGAGCCTGATTTGGCAATTGTGCCTTCTTCTTCTTCTTATTCCAACTTCCTTGACAGGTTTCCAACTCCAGTTTATGATGATGACATGAGGATGAAAATACACCTCTGCCTACTCATGTTCCTCCAATTGCACTAGCACCAATGCCTCCTCGATGGGTCCGTTCAACATGTGAAGCAGCTGGTGATCTTTCCGGTGATCCTAGAGATCAACATCTAACACATTCTTAGTTTCAGCGAGCCTCTTCCCTTTTGGCTCAAGTTTTTGAGAATCATGATCCAGAAACTTTTGTAGAAGCTTCAGGAAATCTAGATTGAGATGCAGCTATGGATGAAGAATATTGTTCCCTAATGGAGAACGATACTTGGGATCTTGTTCCTCTTCCAAAAGGAAGAAAACTTCTCAGATGTAAATGGGTCTACAGAACTAAGTATGCAACAGATGGAAGTGTTGAAAGACTTAAGGCAAGGTTAGTTGCGAAAGGTTTTTCCCAAGTTGAAGGGATTGGCTACAATGAAACCTTTGCCTCTGTAGAAAAAATGAACTCCATCGGCCTTGTTCTTTCCCTTGCAGCCTTACATAACTGGGAAGTCCATCAAATAGATGTCAAGTATGCCTTCTTACATGGTGATTTACATGAGGAAATTTACATGGAACAACCTCCTGGATATGTTCAGAATAACTCTAGCCTTGTTTGTCTCCTTAAGAAATCCTTATATGGCCTTAAGCAAGCTCCTAGAGCTTGGTATGCCAAAATGGATAGCTTTCTCCTTGACACTGGTTTTTCTAGATGCCATTCTGACCCCAATGTCTATACCAAAAAAGTAGGAAACCATCTCATCATACTTGTTCTTTATGTTGATGATCATATCCTTACTGGTAGTGACCCTAAACTTATAACCCATGTGAAATCCAGTCGTAAGCAAATTTTTGAAATGTCAGACTTAGGACATTTGCATTATTTTCTTGGCCTCCAAGTCTTGCAAACCAAAGAAGGAATCTTTCTTTCCCAGTCTAAGTATGCTTGTGACCTTCTTCTTCGCTTCCACATGGAAGATTGTAAACCAGCCCCTTCTCCCTTCCAATCTGAAGTCAAACTTTTTGCCACTTGTACTTCCCCTGAAGTAGATGCCACCTTGTATCGTCAGCTTGTTGGTAGTCTTTTATACTTGACTCATTCCCGTCCTGACCTTTCCTTTGTCGTTGGTCGTGTTTCCCATTATATGCAAACTCCTCATGAAAGTCACTGGAAATCAGCAAAAATAACACTTTGATATATTCAAGGTACAATTCAGTTTGGGATTCATTACAGTACAAGGGGGAAACCTTTGTAGGTTGGTTTCACTGATTCCAATTGGGCCAACGATCCTGATGATCGAAATTCTACTGTAGGTTATGTTTTTAGTCTGGGATTTGGACCTGTCACTTGGTCTTGTAAGAACAACAAGCTCTTGCTCTTTCTTCAACAGAAGAAGAATATCGAGCAGCAGTTAATGCCAGTTAGGAAGCTTTATGGCTTCGACGGTTCCTTTCAGAGTTTGGATTCAAGCAGCAGCAGCCTACTCCACTTTGGTGCGACAATCAAAGTGCCATCAAGCTTGCCAAAGATCATGTTCTACATCAGCGCAACAAACACATTGAGCTACACATGCACTTCATCAGAAATATTGATCATGATAGTGTTATTGAAGTTCTCTATTGCCCTACAGATGATCAAGTTGCAGACATCTTCACCAAGTCTCTTACAGAAGCGAAGTTTTCTAAACTTTGGTATATGTTAGGAGTTCAAGAATGTGTCCTTAAGGGGGGATAGGCTCTAATGCCTCCTTCCTTCTCCTAATAGTGTCACTTTTGTAAATCCTTCAATCCTATCCCAAATTGTTCTTAAGGGGGGGTGTTAGGATATTTAGACACTTAGGAGTTAGTTAAGATCAACTTGTGTAATATATCCGTTAGGTAAAAGTGTGTTTCTTTAGTATGCATTAGTATGCATTTGTAAATATTCTAATCCGACGGTCACGATATGTTCTAGACATAGAGTGATCGACGGTTCAACTTCTCTTAGATCATACCTACCATTGATCTTTGGCTTAACACCCGATTGGTCTATGATCTCTATTTAAAGAGCATAGAGGGTCCTTGGCTAGTTGATCGATTATGAGAAGCTCATGTAACTTTCTTTCTTTTGCATAATAAATTGCTCCAAGTAGCTATTTGGCTGGGGCCATGGACTGTTTCCCTCTCGAGGGTTTTAACCGTGTGACAAACATCGGTGTGTTGATCTGTGATCTATTTGTGTGAAGCAATTTCTCAAGGTGTTCGATATTTTGGGAGTACCCTGTGTACCTGAATAGTGCAACAAGGTTCCAGGAAAGTGCTACTTGATGATAGCGAATGATCAGCCATTTGACCCATAGAAGAAGAAACTTGATCATTCCTTTCCTCCTCTAGAAAGAAGAAACACATACTACATCCATCATATCAGAAGAGCATTGAGAGGTTCACATGCATAGCTTTAGATGTTGCTGCATAGATGAACCATAGTGCTGCAAATTGCAGCAGAGTTTTTGCGAGTTATTTCCCAAAGAGGAATATTTTTCTCCTAAGAATAGCTTGTATTTCCTGTTCCTACTTATTTTGAGGGGGGGGGTCCCATGAGATTTCCCCCTATTTCCTCGATCGATTAAGAAGCTTTTTACTTCTTTTATATTGTAATTGGTGACTTTTGGCCTTGTTTCCAAGGCCCACAGTTGTCCAAGTTAGGATTAAGGGGGGGTGTTAGGATTTATAATCCTCCCTTGTCTAGATATAGTCTATTAGATCATATGCCTAACTTAGGAGTCATTTTCTAGAGTTTGGTGCCACCATGATTTTGGTGCCACTGGTGCCATTGGTTCCACCAATGTTCCCCATTGGTGCCATCATTGTGCCACCAGTTCCAATCCCTACACTTTAGGAGCCACTTCGAGTGCCACCACCAAACTTCTCAATTGGTTGTAGTTGGTAGGTAGTTATGCTAAGTTATGCTCCAATTACATTTAGTTAGATGTCCTCCAGCTCAGTTAGCACCATTATTGCATGGATGCATGTGGGTAGGATCCATTTCTCACCTAATTCATCAGTTTAACTGGCTTAACTAATTGAGAGATTGAATTATACATCTGGAGTTAGAATAGTGATCTCTGATGGTGATTTAGACACTTCTAGTTATCCATTCAGTGAGGATTGAGTTGGTATATTTGAATATTATACACATGATTAAAATTCTCCTTTATGTAACATCATTGTATACTATTGGGATTAATGAAGATTAATGTTGTAATTTACTAAGCAATACTTATTAGTTTTCTGTGAAAATTGTCTTGTTCAGTGTACATTGTTCATTCCTATCCACTACACAATTAAACCTTTCAATTTCACTCATTTTCGGTAGTTTAATGGTCAATAATTCAAACATTGGGGAAAATTCGTGATCCTTTAGAGGCCATGTGAATGCATACAAGTTTCAAGCTAGGATTTCACCCCTAAACCCCCCTAGGTTAACCAATAGGTTCCCAAACCTAACCAAACAATCACGAATACATGTATGAACATGTAAGGAGGCATAAATGTAGGCATGCAAGGCATGGGTGTACACATGTGTGAGTGGGAGAGTCTCTAAGAGCCAATAAATGACCAAGAAGACCACAAAACAACCACATTCACACACTAGCATCCCTAGTCAAACAAAAAGTGGTTTTTAATCAATGCATGCACTTGGAATGTTGGGATGATCAAACTAGAGCGCCTCAACTATCAGGATGATCAAAGTGGAGCGCCTCAACTGTGATTTAATGATCCAGAAATCACCTACTAGACCAATATTGATGAGTATAACCTAAGTAGGATCATACAAAATAAGTACTAGACAAATGAAAATGCCTCCTAGGTGTAAGACCATGATACTAAGGTATATTAATGCTCTAACACCCCCACTTAAGCCTAAGTTAGTACAACTTATACCAAATGATTTATTAAGGCCTTGGAAACTAAGGCACAAGTCACCTTTTACAACAAAATTTGATTAGTCCATGTAACTGAGGTAAGGAGGAAAACCTCATGGGATAAAACCTCCCCTAAAAAATGGACATGACAGAGATGATAAAAAATGTCTTCAACATGTCCTCTTCTTCAATTGAATGAGCTGAAATAACAACTTCTTGGTGATGAGCTTCGTGAAGATGTTGTGGACGCCAAAATCATGCATCAAAGTGATGTAGACAAAGATCATGTGGAGAGGCCCTTTGATGGTCATCATTTGATGATAGAAGAGCATCATAAGAATGTATTTTTCTGCAAGCATACTCTGATCTAGAAGCATAATAAATCATGGAAAATATATATCTCTGCAAACTCATTCCCAAATAACATCAAAAGATTCAACAAAATCTGCCTCATGTGTAGCTGCCATATCATGAATAAAATCATGAATATTCTTCCCAATTTGATGAAGCGCCTTCATAACTATATAAACAATCTCATGAGGCTCTGAAATATCAGAATATATGTTATATACAACAGAAAATATCATAGGTATGGTGTTTCCATGAGCGAATGGGTCCATAGTGAGAGAAGAGTGAGCGACTAGATCACATTGACAATTGAGCGAACCTGGAGGGTCTGGAGACTTGAGATTTGAACCATGGGTGGTAAAAGCAAGTCCAGACATATTAAACAGCAATATATGAAGGCCAATGACATGGATTTCCAACCAATGAAAGACATACAAGACATAAAAGCAACATACACAAGTGACATAGCATTGGAAAGTAGGCAATTTTGAGATTTTCCAACTAGTGAACTTGGGGGTTGTCGGGTAGTTTGGTCATGAAATAGTTGGGGAAATGAGTCTATGACTATCATAGGTTGTATATCATCATGTATATCACCTTCATAATCAGAATGGGAAATATATGATTGGATTGGGAAAGAGCTTTCATAAGGCACATAAAAAACTAGTGAAAAATGACTCATTTTTGGAGGAAGCTTTGGTCAACTGGTTGGGGTTTCTTCTAAGGAAGGGATGGAGGATTCAAATTCTGATATATCAGAAGGTAAATCAGAAACAAATCCATTAGAAACAGAGATATAAGAAATGGGTTTCTCCCATGCACACAAAGCATGTGCATGCTTACCATCTCCTTGCTTGCGCTCCCATCTTCTTCCAAATTCTGGAAGATCAATATTGTTCTCCTCAAGGAGCTTGGTCATGATGCCCATCTTCTTTCTCAAGAAAGATCTTTCAATATGTGAACCCCTGCAATAACCACATGTGGGTCTCTCTCCCTTGTTCTTCGTCCTCCTGGATCTCGAACTCCCATTAGTATAACTAGAGCTTTCTGTACTCGAATTCTTCTTCTCTTTTTCTCTTTGCTTCAAATCTTTCTTTTTGCCTTTGGCTTGATTTGATACACCAGCAACAAGGGCTTGATCCTTGGTGGATTTGATGGTACCCATTTGTATGAGCTTGTCCTGCTCTTGAGTCAATGACTGCATGAAGTCTTCTAGCGTAGGCATCCTCCAATTTCTAGTTGTAAGCTTGCTTGAGTGGAATGTCAAAAAAAACACAGAATACTCGAGCCCTAGCTTAGAAAGGATGGACAAGATAAGTTTTTCATCTTTCTTCTCTATGCCACATTGTTTTATCTAAAGCACTAGTGCTTTGAACTTGGTAAATAAGTCTTGGATGGTCTCATAGTGAGCTGGAATAAGTGAGATTAGCTCATTTTTGAGCTGATGGCCTCTCCTCTCATCAGTCTTCCCAAATAGTGACTCAAGCTTGAGCCAAACTTCATTGAGTGTGCCGAGACTGTCTACATGAAAGAGCATATCCCTTGAAGTACTGAGATAGAGCATACAAAATGCTTCATCAAGTCTATTGAAGTACTTAGCTTTCTCCACAACAAAGTTGAGCTTGGTTTCAGTCCTCATGGTGACTCTATATAGGCCTTTTGACCTCAATTGGATCACCATTTCAGCCTTCCATTCAAAATAGTTGAATGGGGTCAACAATCCTCGAGTCTGCTCCATTCTGCTTATGCATTGTGTGACAAAAATGCTATAGAACCTGCAATGGACACACTCAGATTTTCTGGAAACATGCCCTAAACAACAACTCAAACCTCTCTAGATTTGTTTTGAAGCTCCACAAAGCTCTGATACCATGTGAGAATTGCTTCACAATGAGATCTAGGAGTTAGAGCAATATTCACAATCTAAGTATTTGACAAAATATGCAAGAGAACAACAAAAGAGAATGAAATAACACATATGACTGATGCCAATAATTGATCTTTCTATTAGTGGACATCTTGTAGATGTGTATGGTACATATTTATAATACATTGGGGAAAATTTGTGGGCTCTTGGAGGCCATGTGAATGTATACAAGTGTTAGGCTAGGATTTGACCCCTAAAGCCCCCTAGATTGACCAAAAGGCTCCCAGACCTGACCAAATAGTCACGAATACATGTGTGAACATGTAAGGAGGCATAAATGCAGACATGCAAGGCATGGGTGTACACATCTGTGAGTGAGAGAGTCTATGGGAGCCAATAAATGACCAAGAAGACCACAAAACAACCACATTCACACACTGGCGCCCTTAGTCAAACAAAAAGTGGTTTGTAATCAATGCAAGCACCTGAAATGTTAGGATGATCAAACTAGAGCACCTCAACTGTCAGGATGATCAAAGTGGAGCGACTCAATTGTGAGTTAATGAGCCAAAAATCACCTATTAGATCAATATTGATCAATATAACCTAAGTAGGATCATACAACATAAGTACTAGACAAATGAAAATGCCTCCTAGATGTAAGAACATGGTACTAAGGTAGATTAATGCTCTAACAAAAAGAAACATAAAAAAAACTCGTAAAAAAAAAACAAAGTGATAATAAAATGGGTCATTTAGTTTCAAAAAAACGAACTGCTATGATACCATTTGATCTACCATAAAAAAAGGAAAAAACAATTTAAAAAAAGATATTTAAACCTCCCCTCTCAAACTAAACTACTAAAGATATTCAAAAACTAAAAATTCATATTACAAATACACAAAGTAATAAAGAACATTAAAATCGCTTGTATTGAAATGAGGCTTTATAACCATTATAAAAGATCACATATAGACAACGTATTGTAATTTGTTATTGCCAAATTTGCCACGTCACCTTACACGCATATCAAAATAGTGCCGAGCTCACTGGCGCGAAAGGAAAGACAAGCATGTATGAGCAAATCAACTATACAATGTCAACAAAAGTGAAGACATGCATGTATTATCAATGTACCATGTCAATAAAAGTCAAGAAAGGCATGTATTATCAAATGCACCATGTCAATAAATAAAAGTCAAGCCAAGCATGTATTATGCCATGTGATCCATAAACGAGGGACCGGAGTCACCGGACTATGGGTTTCTCGTTTGGAATTGTTTTAAGATTATATTATTTTGGGTTTTCCTAACCTCGAGCAAGGTGAAATCATTTCCTTAGGGCCTTGATGCTCTTTTCCAAGCATCCCCATAAATTCCTTTGAGCGTTCTTACGTTAGCTAATAGCAATCCTTTGCCCAATACTTTTTCACCATGACTTGACTTGCCACATGATGATTGATGAAATCCTTGGTGTTTTCATTGCTTATGGTTGTTAGTGGAAGGATAAGCCGAGCATGGTTACATTGGAATGGGATCACTAGTCTAGTTTAAAACTCAACCAGACAATTTAAAACCAAAACCATTGTTAATAAAACTTTTAATAATGACTTTGTCCAACCTTTTTGCCTTTGCCTACATGGTGGATTTGGTCTCTATTTAAATCACACCGTGCTAATGGGAGGCTTTTGGTTCCCAAAAATTTTCACTTAAAAGATGAGAGATCTACAATTTACATATGGATACTTTTTTTTCTAAACACCCATGCCTATAGTGTCTATGACTTTAAAAGCATTAGGATAATTTGCATCACCAATGTTGCCTTATGACTCGATCCAAACAACAAAACTTCAACTTTCTTAGAGTGTTACTTAGCTAACCAAACATATGTTATTTTTTTGTCTTTTTCTATAGTAGACCATAACCTACAACTTCTTATGTATCAACTATAATTTTCTATAGAAAATTAACTATTCTTTGCACTGTTGTGAAAACTCCATCTAGGATTGGAGGAACAACGTCTTATAAATATTTTCTTGCAATAGTCTTTCCGTGAGACTTGTAGAAGACTATGGCTTAACTTGTTCTTTCACTATTGTTGTTGCATAGGCTTGAATATTTGACATTGTTGGGGTTATTAAATCCTACTTGTCTTATTGTTTAATGTGGGGTTATTCATCATATTATTAAGATTGTGGTGTGCTAAAGTAATGTAGAGTTTATCTCTATGTGAGTTGTTTGATTATATATATTTTGGAGGTTTGTTAGATCTTGTTGGACCAGAGAAATTCTCTCCCAGTAGTTAGCTCCTAAATTAGTGTGTGGATGAGATATTCACTCAACAAATTGATTGGGTTGCTAAGATAATCTATCTATCTTAAGCCAAGCTTGATGTATATATATGTGTAATGCTTCATTGATTTAATATAAAGAAATAATGCCTACTCTCCCTTTACATTACATGGTATCAGAGTTGGTCTAGGCTTAACTCCCTCATAGGAGAGCCCAAAAATATGAGAGAGTTTTGAGAGTTGATTCTCTATACATATCTAGGATGAGCTCAGTATAGAGGAGAGTAAATAGATTGTTTTGTGAGTGTTGTTATCGCTTTGTGCTTGATTTGTGTGTGTGCCTGTGGATCGATTGGCAATAGAATTGATCCAAAGGTGTGAGAGTTTTTGTGTGAAAATTTGTAAAACATTGTGAAGTAGCCCTCTTGTAGGCTCAACGACCGCTTTCCCCAGTAGGGAGCTATCATTGTGACTCAATTTGTGCTAATTTGTGACAGCGATGTGGTGATCAACATCGACTCCCTCTTCTTCGCGCTCTATATATGGGCACAATATTGTGGGCGATGACTCATTAGTTTCATCATGCACTCCCATGGATTCGAACTTGAGACTGACTCTTAGATCTACATAGTCCACCTAAACATGTACTCCATCATGCTCACCAAGCTCATGATCACTGCCACAAAGTATTTGTTCCTTTACATGTGTTGTAGGAAGGAGTTTTTATTATTGCCTTAGTCGTTGCTTAGTCACCATTTTTTCCATTGTTGTTGCTAATCACATTACACATTACATCAAGACATAGAGAGAGAGGCAAAACGACAGCTCTGAAATAAACTTAGTTTTACCATAGTTGGTTGGTGTATTATCATTCACTTAGATTGTTTCCCTAGTTATGTTGCTATCATTCCTATTGTTTTAACTCTGCCTATAGAATAAGGAATCCTACTTCCAACATTACATGATTTCAACATACAAGTTTACCTAGGTTGGATCATGTGAATCTTACAAGAATCAAGGGCACATTGGAAGCATTTTCATCTTAAGAGGGGGATAGCTACATTAGTGTCATCTTGCTAGAGTTTTTTAATTAGTAGATTTTTTTAAATTAGTGCAAGTATGTATTAGAATTATCCTTTGTTTGCAAAAAACATGATGATGTGTCTCCAAAACCAAAGGGGGGAATCAAATGCACCTTCAACTTAACATAGATGGATACCCAAATAGTTTGGGAGTTTCTGAATCCTGGGAATTATACGCTCATGAGGGTCATGAGACAACATGATGTCGAACTATGGATGTAACTCAACATTAATGGTTGTCCAATGATTAGAGAGATTAGTAATTCAAGAGTCCAAGGAAATAGAATTTAGGAACTCGAGAATTCAACTCACGACCTGCACCTTTATGAATGTTATGAGACATCTTGATGGAGTTCATTGCCTGCAAGATTTCAAAATGGTTAGAAAAGATAACAAGTCCCTAACCTGACAAAGATTGAGAGAAGTATTTGTTAAGAGGGGGTGTTGGAGTTATTAACTCCTACTTGTCTTATTGTTTAATGTGGGATTATTCATAATACTATTAATATTGTAGTGTGCTAATGTAATGTAGAGTTTATCTCAATGTGAGTTTGATTCTATATTCTAGGAGGTTTGTTAGATCTAGTTGGACCATAGAGATTCTATCCAGCTAGTTAACTCATTGATTAGTGTGTGGTTGAGATATTATCTCAACAATTTGATTATGTAGCTAAGATAGTCTATCTATATTAAATCCAAAATTGATGTATATATATGTGTAATGCTTCATTGATTTAATAGAATACTCAAAACAATTTGTGTAAAGAAACTATGCCTAATCTCTCTTTTTACAAGGTTACAACAAAATTGCTAGAACTGAAGTTCACTTTCCAACTCATCTTCTACCTTGCTCTTATTGCAACCACATGTCCACCTCATGCGACACTTGTTCATGCCTTGGTAAGCTCCTGAAGTTCTTGTTCACCTACTCTTGCTTCCCACTTGTTCTCTCTATCGAACTTGTCTCTCCCCTTGCCTCAACACACCAATGGAATCACTTGGTATATATATACAAGAGTGTGTGCCTAAGGCGCATCCCCTTGCTGAGTTCCTTTCCTTGAATTTTTAACTCTTCTACCAACTTGTTTTTGGAGGATCCACCAAGGAGCATGCCCCTTGGTCACAACTTTCCCACAACTTTGCTCAGGAATAGGTATTTGCCCAATTATTCCATGAGGTTGGACACCTTGTTCATCATGCCACCTTTTTGCAACCAATTTGTTAGGCGTGCCTTGCTTTATGTGGGAATTTTGTGCTTTTCCCAAGTCAAGGGCATTTGCAATGCCAACCTTGGTCATCTTCCTTATCAACCTTTGTGGGCGTGTGCACCCCCATTTGGTGTTACTCTTATGTCCACCACATTGGTGTCACCCCATAAATTCTCTTGCTAATGGTCATTCATTTTGTGCCAAATACGAGTCGATCACGTGTACTCATGCCTGTCCATGGCCAAGGGAGAGCCATCACCACTCTATGCCATGGTTGCACCTTTGTCCTTGAGCCGTCTCTTCACTATCTGCCATGCATTTGCATACTCGCAGGTTGGTTGCTTGCCACAATCAAGTTGTGCTATAGGCTAGTGCATTCCCAACTCACTAAGTGCCAACCAAGTTTCATAAGATATATAGAGGTATGTATACATATGATTGAGTTCTTAAAATAGAAAATGAATTGTTACAACTTAATTCATGCATTACAATATGAAGAATCAAGATTCTCTCTAGGTATAACTGATGCATCTTATCCTCATCATGCGAAGCATATGAGGATAATACTATTAAGAATAAATCATCATCCTTCTTGAATGCATTGGACCGTTACAATTATGGATTCTTCATTCTTGAATAACTCTACAAATGATTGAGATAATGTAGATTCTTTTTCTACTATCAAAATTTGGGACAAATGAAGGATGGATCTTGTCGCTGAAACACCCTCTTAAACTCCTTTGACTGCATTGACTAGAATTTTGGTTAGCACCGAAGTGAGTATTGAAATGGGTCCCTACTTCTAAGGTCTCAAACACAAGCATGATTAAATCTATATATTTTTAATTAATCAAAACATGCAAAAATTGCGTAAATATAACAATCCTTACCTCTTTTATCTATTGAAGAAGGATTGTGTTATGAGAGGTAAAATATTGGAAAATAAGTTCAAATGACAAAAGGTATAGTTGTGTAGGAATAACAAAAGGATGAAAAAAGTGAGGTTATGGTGACAAAAAGAGATCAAAATGAAGTGGTGACAGCAATGAAAGGAGATTCAAAGAAGGGGATTGCTTATTTCTAAGGCTACAACCTTACAAGTAGATGTCCCTCAAGCAACTAAATAAATACAATAAATTAGCACCAAATAGTATGGTCCTTATAAAGTGTTGCAGAAGATTGGTAGTATGGCTTACAAATTGGATCTCCCTTCATCTCCAAGAGTGCATCCAATTTTCCATGTTTCTTGCTTAAAGAAGGTAATATGAGACAATATCCCAATTCAAACAATCTTGCCCGAGCTTGATGAAAAAGGAAAAGTCATAATGGAACCTGAACAAATCAATGAAACAAGGACCAAATAGCTATGGACTCGGGATATTACAGAGTACCTCATCAAGTGGAAGAACTTTCCAGTTGAAGGTTTGACATGGGAAGATGAGTCCTTCATACATAAGCATCCACATATAATCAATCATCAAGGAAAACACTTGTCTTAATGGGAGGGGCATGTTAATCCCTAACTATAGGAACATTTCCCCCTATATTGTGGTGCATTACATTAGTTTTGATGTCGGCTTTGGTCCATTAGTTGTAATTGTTATTACTATGGTTATTTGAGTTATGTTGGCTTGGGTCAGTGAGTTGTAATTGTACCTCTTAATCTCCTATATATAGGAAGGAGATCTTTTCATTTGAGTATCTTGTATTGTCTTGTCTTATGTACTCAATACATTGTATAAGGAGGTTGTCCCATCGAAGAGGATTGCTATTCATATATGTTCTTCATTATTAAGGTGTGGATTACTCTCTTCTATTCTATTTATGCTCTTTTATATTTTTCTTGGAATTTATTGCATAACATCTTTGTAGTGTGATTAGTTCATGCTTTTATTGGTTGTTTATTATAAGTGTGTTCCTCATTCATTAAGATTTTCCTGTAATCAAATTCTTTCATTGGTGTTGACATTTCACAAGATTACAATTCTGGATTGATAATAAAGTGTAACATAATTTAAAGCATCTAAATTGTCTGACATAGACAAAGGGAACACTCATCTTTGAAGAAAGAAGATCCAAGAAACTAGTTGTGTAAGAGATATTTTCCACACAAATATAGGTATTAATTGTAGAAGCCAACCCCAAGTTGGGCTATGAGGCCACTAGGGCGAAGGAAACACCTACATGTTTCTCTCCCTCACAGCCCCAAACCCATTTTATCTCATAGTTAGCCAAAATTCTCACCCCTAAGCAATTACAAGTATCTCAATCAACCATCTTAACCATGGAAATATCTTCTACTTCCCCACAAAGCACAAGGAATGCATTTCCTTTCATTTCTCCATAGTTCCCTAAGTAAATCCAACCCTTATAGTGCTTGCCAATGTGTTTAGAAGGAGTCCAACCTGTTGTATGTTGTTGGAGAACCTCTTGTAACATTATATCATGGATTCTCAAGCACTAACGAGGAGAATATACACAATGGGTAAATATTCCTATCTCCCCTAGCCTCTATGCTCTCCTACAACCACCCTCTTGCTCTAATGTCTACAATTTTCTCTTCACAATTCTAATTTCTATTTATTTTTACAATTTGGTATTTGGTAATGTAGGGGACAACATCAAAAACTCTACGTGGTATAATATTCTTTGTATGAAAAAATGGGTGATAGATCACAAAGAAGATGAGAGGATGGTGAAAAGACACCTAACATTACTTCTGACCATATAAGGAAGGACTCTTACATTTATCATAGAAGTATATTCATCCCATGCTTCCATAACTACATTATAAGACTTTTCCCACCAACCTCACACATTCATTCAATGATTGGATTTAATAAGCCAAAAGAAAATAATTGGATCATTTAAGGTACTTCATAGCAAATGAATGAGATCTAAGTTTGAAACTTGGCAACATAGGATTTAATCTCCCTTGGGACCCCTTTCCTTTTCCCCTCTAGTGGAATCTTAACCCCTATTGTTCTCTTTAAACCTCCATCTTGGACCATTTTATTATTTTTAAACATAATATTTACATAGATTTTGAGTCATCATGACAAGCCAACCACATGGCTAATATAAAAATATTTACATTATACATGCCTATCCATTCACTAGTTAGGCCTTGGCCTTGAACTCCACACTAGGAACCCATACTATCATATTTTCATTGTTTACATAATTTGATTTAATAAATTCCAAGGGTCAAAACTATGGGTATTGCATTGGTGTTCCATCTTTTTAATCATGCAACTATTCCTCTATGTATGCATGTGATCACATTGGAATTCCTTTGATACCCATGCAACCCTTGTAAATCCATAATCTGCATATTTTTGTGGTGCATTAATGCTCAATGTCATAAAAAATGACTAGGGGAGGATTGTAGGTCTGTTATTGGGATTCCTTCTCATTAATTTAAGATTCCTTGGCCCTCCTTTATGTCTTATCAATCACATGGGAGCATATTGGTTCACATACCTAAACCTTGAGCATTCACACCTTAACTAGTTGAAATTTCAAACCAAATTCAACCCATAAATACATACTACCACCAAGCACTTGTTATACCTTATTGGTGTTAGGGTTACGTTGTTGATATTTTGGAAAAGGACAAGAAATCCATTGCTTCCACTCATATCTCTTGAGTTTCCTTACACTTATGTTGCCAATTTCTCCTTCTAAAGTATCTTTGCGTCAGGGGAAGTGTCATTAGATTGCCACCACATTAGAAAGAGAAATTGGAAGGATCAAATAACCCTCCAATAGAGAAAGATTAAAGTCCACATCTACATGGTTCTCCCTCGGTGACACATTTCAACTTGTATTTCCTATTTCATTGGATTAATATATAGTTTCTATTCTCCCCCCCAAAAAAATGTTATTTTGAATCATTCAAATTCATTTTTTTAATTCTTTGTTTCGCATATGGTTAAAGATTTAATTCTATTGTTGTATTTTCCACTCACATTTGTCTTTTATTAGTTCTATGGTATGTTGAGATAATTTTTTAGTACACCCATGCACTAAAATCCCATAAAGGTCCATCACCATTTCCAAGTAGTATGTTTTTTTTTGTTGGTGATCACAATATTGACCGTGGCCATTAATTACCAAAATGTATATGGTAAAAAAATTAAAAATATTTCATCAATTGATCATAGCTAATGACCATAAAATATAAGTGCTTTAGAGACCATTATCAACTATCATTAACTTTAACCTTTGGTGAAGATCAATGCCACTGTTGTTGTAAATATAAATAAAAAAATAGTTTAAGTGGTGGTATAACACATTACTCTTCCCCTAAACCATTAACCCCATAACCCCAACTATATTTATATCTAACCCACTTTCCTTGAACCCCTTAAAAACTAACCCACTAATCCCACCCCCCTAATCATAACCACACAATTCACCTAGTGACATACCTAACCTACATATGCACCTAACATGGTTAGTTAACACCAACTAAGCCATGCACACAAATACCTAACCCACATAAGAACCTAATAAACATATAAGACATATATATGCAATGCACCTCTACAATCCACCTATATGGCCCACACAAGTGTCACATAAAGGAAATGCACCCAATATATGCACCTAATCATAACCACACAATTCATCTAGTGACATACCTAACCTACATATGCACCTAACATGGTTAATTAACACCAACTAAGCCATGCACACAAATACCTAACCCACATAAGAACCTAATAAACATATAAGACATATATATGCAATGCACCTCTACAATCCACTTATATGGCCCACACAAGTGTCACATAAAGGAAATGCACCCAATATATGTAGTTATATCATCCACATAAGTGATTCTAATTCATTTCCTTTCCTCCATGCCCCCCATGGCCCCTAAACCACTGACCCTTTTAGCCTATACCCCCTTTAAAACTACGGCACTAGACTTGAACCTGCTAACACCTAAACCAATAAATTCCCTAACACTAACAACTTGGTGCACCTAGTAATACACCTAATGCACACAAGCACCTAACATGCATAAGCACATAATATGTATAAGAACCTAACACTCTTAATTGATGTATGCAAGAAACTAACCCAACTAAGTGACACGCACAAAGACCTAATTCACATAAGCATTTAATAAACATAAAGGATGCACATAGTCTCTACACATATTTGATGCACATACGTGTTGAACCTATGAAACACATATAGTCGACACACATTTGTGACACACCTATTTGACCCACATAAACATGTCAAACTTTGGCATGGTGACCCTAATTTAATAGACATAGGTGATCCAACTATGTGATGAACATAGGATAGACACCTATGTTATGTAGATAGGAGATGCACCTATGTGACACCAAACTTTGGTGATTCTGGGCCACTAATTGACTAATAAACCAATAACCTCGTGACCTCAACCTATTTTATAACTCACCCCCACCTCAAAATACCCTAACACCCCAACTACTGGATGCACCTTTTAGCTCACCTAGCTGACCTAAGAACATATTGCACTTAAGAGACACACAGAAGCTCTTAACATAACTAATTGCACATAAAACCCTAATCCACATAAGAACCTAATGAACATATTAAGGGACACACCTATGTGACACACTTGTGATGTGCCTATGTGACCCACATAAGCAACGCTAACCCACTACCATGAGTCCCCTAACACCTAAACCATTAAGCCTCATAACTTTAACTTCTTTACAAGTAGCCCACTACGTTTAAACACCTTGGAATATAACACCTTATCTCCTTTAACCTTAATAAAACAATGCAATTAGTGGTTCTCCTAATCGATATAAGAACCTAACACACTTAAGAAATGCACATACAAAACTAAGTAAACTAAAAAATTACATAAATATTGAAATCACATAAAACCCACATAACATATTAATTAACACAAATAGATAACTCAATTACGTAACTCATGTATGTGAACCACATAAATGACACACATAAACAACATACCAAAATGACACACTTAATTGATGCTAACCATTACCATGAATCCTTAAATCCTAAATGACTAACCACCATAATCTCTACCCATTTACAACTCACCAACAACCATGAGATCTCATAAGGCATAATCCTCTAACTCCATCAACCCTAATAGCCTAATGCTCCTATAGACTAACCTAATCCACATAATCACTGAACACTCACAAACGATTCACTTAAGTGATACACATACACAACTAACTTAACCAAATAACAAAATAATACCCAACCCACATAACTATTTAAATCAAATGAAGGATACATATAAGTAACACACTTATTAAAATCACACACGCATATACTAACCCTTTTCGTGATGATCATCATCTAACAAACAATAATAAAAAAACAAAACATTTATCACCACTGCAAATATGGCCTTTGGAGACAATCATGATTAATGATGTGCCTTAAATGACCATTGCTAAAAACACTTGGGGTGACAACCCATAATTGATCGTATTAGCCATTGGTGACTTTAGTGTTAGTGATGGCCTTTCATGGCCCATGACGAGCTCCATTTTCAATAGATATTTTGGTGATTAGTGTGTATAAAAGACACTATTAACAAGAAACTAAATTAACCAACACCATATATAAAATATCATTGTAATGATTTTTTTTATGATGCCATCAATGCGTTGCGATATATTTTGAAATGGTAGGGCTGGTGATGATGGGATCAGCAAAAGACTCGACCGCTTTTTAATAGCCTCCTCATTGATCCCATCCCTCTTAATACATCATGTGTGGACTCACCATACTGATGTTTCTGATCACTACCCTGTATGCTTAGAGTGGAATAAATCGTTGGGGTCCTGTAATTACCCCTTTAAATTCAACAGATCTTGGCTCAAGGACCAGGATTTCACATCCTGGGTCTCAGATAGATGGTCTCAACTGTCTCCTTCTTCACCTGGATCTGTGTTGGATAACCTCTCCCTCAAAATTTGTTCACTAAAGATGGAAGTAAAGGATTGGATTAAAGAAAAAGGCACTACTTTGGAGTCAAAGTCTCAGAGGTTGGAAATGGATATCAATACTTTACTCTCCTGCTCCTCTTATGGTATCCTCTCACAGGAGGAGCAGTCATCCCTGTCTCAGCTCAGAACTAAAAAAAAAGAAGATATTGGAGCACTACCTTTTGACTTGGCAGCTCAAAAGCCATGCCAAATGGGCACTTGAAGGTGATTCTAACACTAAGTACTTTCATGCTTTGGCATCGAGTAGGAGGAATCAAAATTCTATAAGGTCTCTTATGGATGATGGGGGTAGCTGCATTGAGGATGTAACTGAACTTAAGGTATTGGGACAGAGTCATTTTGCAAATATTTTTAAAGATGACAATCAAACTTGTATATTAGAACAACTTAAGGTTGTTTTACTTTACCCCAATATGGTCACTATTGCCGAAGCTCCTTGTCTCACTCAACCTGTCTCTTTATTGGAGGTGGAAAGTTCCCTACGCTCATTCAAGAAAGACAGGAGCCCTGGCCCTGATGGCTAGCCTGTCGAATTTTATCTCTTCTTTTTTGACTTATTGGGTGAAGAATTGCTCTCTACTATGGATTGTGCAAGGGTCTCGGGCTGTATCCCTCCCTCCCTAAACTCTACATTCTTGGCACTGATCCCTAAAAAGGAAAAGCCTTCTACCTTCGCTGACTTTAGGCCCATCTCATTGTGCAATCTACTTTATAAATTAATATCGAATGTCAATGTTGTGAGGCTTAAGCCCTTCTTGGACTCCCACATATCCATAGAACAATATGGGTTTTTAAAAAACTGCCAGATTGTGGAACCAATTAGTATTGTACAGGAGACTCTCCATACTGTCAAAACAAAAAACTCTTGTGCTCTTATCCTCAAACTAGATTTGGTGAAGGCTTTTGATCGGGTTAATTGGTTCTTCATTAGGCTCACATTGATACAGATTGGGGTTCCTCTCCTGGCTGTTAACTGGATTATGGGATGCATTACATCAACAAATTTTGCAGTTCTAATCAATGGTACTCCCTCAAAGTTCTTTCTAGCCTCTAGAGGTATCAGACAGGGCTGTCCCCTTTCGCCCTTGATCTTTATTCTTGTGATAGAAGGGCTCAGTCTCTTGATTGCTGATGTTAGGGATCATGGACTCATCAAAGATATCAAGATCTTCCCCCTCCTTTGCTCTTACACATCTCCTTTTTGTTGATGATGTGATCTTTCTGGGTTCTGGTACTTTATCTGAATGGATGGATTTCGAACGTATATTAAATACTTTCTGCAAGGCTTTGGGGATGTGTATAAGTGTTGACAAATCTTGTTTTCTTTATAACAATGTGGATGTTGATATTCGCAATGATATTGCCAAAGAACTGCCCTACAAGATGGAGACTATCACTGCAGGCTTTACGTATCTCGGCTATTTTCTCAAGCCTTTGGGGTATAGGGTCCGTGACTGGCATTGGTTTATTTAGAAATTTGAGCATAGGATCTCTCACTAGCCACGCAAGCTTCTCTCACTTGGAGGCCGCTTGACTTTTGTTCAAGCTGTATTGACTAGTATACCTGTCTACTGGATGGACCTTGCTCCCATACCTGTTTCTGTCTTGAACAAACTCAGAAGTCTAGATTTTTCCTTCCTATGGGGCTCCACGGACAATAAGCACAGGTATTACTTGTCCAATTGGAAGTATCTCTCATGGCGTATTGAGTACGGAGGATGGGGCATTAAGAATTTACATTGGTTCAATATTGCACTTAGATTAAAAAATATTTGGATGGTTCTCCAGAATGATGGTTTACGGCATCGAGTAATTATCAGCAAATACTTGAAGATGAATTCGGTAGAGACATGGTTCAGAGGTAAGTAATTCCAATCCTGCAGAGTCTCTGCTATTTGGAAGGGGTTTCTACTCTCCCTTCCATGGCTCGGTCGGAACCTTACCTGGCAAGTGGGAAATGGAATGAATGTACTTATTGGCATAGACCCGATTATTGGTGTGTCCAACTCGCTTCGGATTCCATCTGGGCTTCGTGAGTACTTAGAGGACTTGGACATTGTGACTCTCTCTCAGGCTCGAAATACCCTTCCGGATGCACACAAGTACTGGTATTCGGCAGAGGATCTCTGTGTCGGGGGAGTTTGGAAAGATGTGTGGGACTCCTTCACGAGAAGTCTGGAAATATGTGGCATTCGACTGAATGATCAGATGGACTCACTGATCTGGGATTTTAAAAAGTCTGATGGCATAGTATCTTCTAAACTGGTATATGAATGCATCATACTCACATCTTCTCCTCCTATCGGCAGTAGACTTCTTGCTTTTATTTGGAAGAGCAACCTTCACAGGAAAATTTACTGCTTTATATGGCTTGCACTTATGAATAAACTGCTCACCTGGGACAATCTCCAAAAGCGAGGCTGGATGGGGCTTGGTCTATGTGCACTTTGCAGAATGGATACTGAAAGTGTAGAGAATCTTTTCTATCGATGCTTTGTTTGGAAAAATGTGTTCTCTCTCCTAAAGGAACAACACCATATCACCCCTTCATTCCAGTCTGATAATTTTTGTACATTCCTGGATATGTGGACTGTTTGCTTCTCAAAGCAACCTGCATACTGCTATCTCCCTTTTCTAGCCATGTGGGTTGTTTGGAAAGCTAGAAATGCATATATATTCGAAGGGAAAAAAGTACTTGTCATTAGCATACTCCACCAGATATCTTACTCCTCACAGCTGTACTGCCCCTCTGTTACTAAAGTAAAAAAATCAAGACCCAAGGGACTGGGACCTATACTTGTCTATCCAAGTGGGGTTTTTTATGGAGCATCAGCCAAAAATGTTGGAGGGGCCAACTTCTGTTTGCACTTGAATGAGTTACATTCCTTCGAGTTTGCATTGGGGGCAGTTATTTGCACCAACACTAGAGCAGAATTGATAGGGCTCTGGGCCCTTTTGCAAACATCCCAAATGATGGGGTCACCTAAGCTCAAGATATTTGGTGACTCATCTATCATCATCAATTGGGCAAAGGGTGCTGCTTCCCTTTCACCACCTGAGCTTCTCCATTGGTGTAGGGACACTAGAAAGCTCTGTTCATGCTTTCTAGATTTGTCTTTCTGCCATGTCTACCGTGAACACAATCAGCTTGCAAATCGCATGTCTAAAAAAGCCCTTTCTTTGGCTTTAGGATCGGGATGTTACACTGAATTTTTTTATGGTCATTTGACTTCTCAGGATAGTTTCA
This sequence comes from Pseudotsuga menziesii, assembly GCA_001517045.1. Lineage (NCBI taxonomy): Eukaryota > Viridiplantae > Streptophyta > Pinopsida > Pinales > Pinaceae > Pseudotsuga > Pseudotsuga menziesii. Next base: position 290,440 of record LPNX011125397.1, on the reverse strand, counting down.
TGCTTTTTTGAGCCCGGTGCTGGAGCATGTTCTCCTTCATTTCATGCACCCTGATGATTGTTTTGGAGTGAACTCTTTTAGATTGTTGTTCTACACTAATTGGTTCACGGTAGATATGGTTACGAGGGACAAATTATTATTGATGGGTTTTGTATTGCATCACATGTACTTGCCTCCTCTCTGCTCTGTTGAGTTGTAACTCATTCACGATGTTTCTGAAGTTATTATCTTATGACCCATCATTATGTTTGTACCCCATATATTGGGATGGCACATTAGATGCCCTTTGATTCTTTAATGAATATCAAGGACAGGCTTTTTTCTTCTGAAAACTTTTTTTTTTGAAAAGGCAATTTTTAATACCTTCAACAACATGATTTGGTGTTCAGGGCCATGATGGTTATGGCAATTAAATTTTGTTAAGTAGTTAGCATGTTTTTGGTATTATAAGTAACTTTTCACGGCCGTGATTTTGCGTTTAAGGTCATGATGGTTATGCCAATTAAAATTTTGTTAAGTAGTTATGTTTTTGGTATTATGAGTGTTTTTTCACTTTCGAGAAAGATTTAGGGGTCATGTTTTTTATTTTTTACAATTTTTTAATTTAATTTTAAATAATTATTTTAATTTTATTTTTAAATAATTTATTTGCATTTTATAAATTAAATGATCAAAAGTGATTAGCATATAATTTTTTTAGAAATTTGAATATTTTTAAAATTATTACGAAATATTTTATATTGATATTTTTAGATTTAGTAAGACTAGTCAATATTTTTACACTTTAAGATAAATATGGATCCTTAAATTATCTCCATTGTTAACTTTGTCTTATTATATTATTCTTAGTTTAGCCAAAAGTCGGCTCCCCACTAAAAATAATTTGACCTCAAGAGGAGTAAGAAGAAGAACATGCCCACAAACACCAACACCATAGTGGAAATGATAGCAATGATGGGAGCACTTATATCCCCAACTAAAACCAAACTCGAACCAAGCTATGATTATGTATACTTAACATGGACACTTTTTTCTTTAGATGGTTACAAATTAATTCGTATAAATTTAACCAATTTTTTTTTTTATAAAGAAAAAAACAATCTTTATATTAAAAACTGTAGCATAGTTACAAAAAACTTTCAGAGGGAGATTCTCTTACAGTTTTATACATGAGCCTTTAGTACCAAAACTTCATCCTAGTATCTTACTTATTTCTTCATCATACTAAAAGGTGCTTAAAGAGGAAGCATTCCAACCTTACAGGTATAGTTCAAAAATCTATTCATATGTTTCATCACCTCAAAACATACCAGATAGACTACTATATCAGTAAATATATGCATACACACAAAGCTGCAATTAGAGAAGAAATTAAAATCTTAAGGAACCCGAGTCTATCACGATTCCATCAAGTATTTCCTCAAAGTTGAGGCAAGTAAGATGGCCATCAATGGCCATCTTTGATAGAGGATCTGCTTCATTGTTATATTCTTTATAAATATGATTGTAAACTGTCTCCAAGATCTGAGCAGTGATGCTTCTGACTCTGTTCATCCAATGGGAGAGGATCAGGGAATGTATTTGATGCTTCAGATTGACCTAGTCCACAATAAATTTGGAGTCCCCCAACACTTGTCCAATCTGCAGTTGTTTAAAGTCTGTGATCCAGAGTAGACCCCACAAGGCCACCAACTTTGCCTTTGTATTAGTACCAGATCCCACTTCCATTCTTAAATTGAATCGATGATTCTTGTTTAGCTTATGACCCATCCCGACACCACACCAACCTTTTTGTTCGGTTCCGTCAAAGAATCTAGTCACCAAGATCCTATCACATAGTGGATACTGAGTCACTCGAGTTTTACCGGATGTAGATCCGAAGCCAAAGTCCTTGAGTGTAATCAATATTTTAAGACAAACCATCTCTTCCCTTATATTGATATCCTGGAAAATAGCCAAATTTTGGGTGCGGCAAATTTCCCAACCAATAGCCAAGGGAATATCAATTAGATAAGGGAATGTATCCTTCCATCTAAGCAAGTTATCCTTAAGGTCATTCGGCTCTCATTTGAAAGATAAATGTAGAAATTTCATAAGCACACGCCAAAGACTATTATTAAATATACAATCCCCGAACAAGTGTTCCACATATTCAATAGCAACACAACAAAGACTGCACCTACCTGGTCTGATGCAACCTATTTTTTGAAGTGCTTCCCAAGTCAAGATAATTTTTGTTAAGTGCTAACCAACAGAAGCACTGTATTTTTGAATGGAGCTTTCCATTCCAAATCCATGACATCCACTAAGGAGGAGGCATAGGTGAGAGTTGATATGCAAGTGCTTCGTATGCCAGGGAAGCAGTGCCACCCCCCTTATTTTTAATTAGACACCATACAATTCAATCGTTGTTATCCAACAAACTAATTCCAACCATCATGAGGTTGATAACATAAGTCTCCCATTCCAAATCCCATTCACCTGACAAATGCAGTTCCTGCGGAGTGAGCCACCAAAAGTCTATATTCCCTATCTCCTTGGTTGCCTACTTTAAGACCAAAAAAATCTCTGATGTAGATGTCTTACCAAACCCTTGGACATAGTTGCATTCCTCGACATGCCAAAAATGGATCAATCCCAATGAAAACTTGTACCCCTCTACCAATCATCCAACCAATGTCTCGTACAATGAAAGACAAAGTTTTTGAGATGCTTCTCCATATCTCAGATGAAGCTGTGACAAAATTGTACATGTCCCTCAACCAAATAGATAAGGGAACATTTTTCAAATATTCACTCCTAATAACTTTACCCCACAAGTCATTATATAATAAAAATCACCAAAACAATTTGGCACAAAGAGCCTGTTGAGGCCTGGAAATTCGCAGGCGGCAACAGTAAAGGATTCTCCCCAATCAACGTCCCCAACTAGCCCGTTGACTGTTTGGTATAGGGAATCCGTCCGGTTTACGGTCCGGCTACCGTAGGTCAAAGTAACAAAAGGTTTTACCGGTTGCGGCCCGGTCCACCGGAATTTGTATTTTGACTTAAAATGCAATACATATGCCTATCTAAACCATGTAGGGTGATAAGGATGCCGGGAACCACACAATGTGCTGCGCAGGTTCTTACCTCTCGTCTTATGTTCACAACATCTAAACCACATGTGCGACCAGGAAACAAACAACTAACTATCTACACAACTAACTACCTATCCCCGGGGAGCTAG
>LPNX011125397.1:243856-281418 GCA_001517045.1 Pseudotsuga menziesii | reverse complement strand
TGATAAACTGTGTCACTCTGTTTCCATCCCGCAGGTCTAGTGCTGTTACCCCCTTGGGTGTTTAAGATGTGAAGTGGATGGAGCCTCTAAATAGTACTTCAGATCCCTTTTACTTCTGAGTTATTTACAGGGATTAAGTAAGACTTCAAATGAATGCACTGCCTGTTGGGGATGCATCTGCTAGAAGATATTCTACACTTTAAAACACAGCCCTTTTTGCTCATGATTTTAGTTAAGACAGAACCCTGATGTTTCCAGTGCATCCAAAAGTTTGCCTCTTATTCCAAAACAAAAGAAAACCAGCAAAACCATAAGCAAATAACAGCATAACAATAAAGAAAGCATTACAGTACTAAAACCAAGAAAGCATCTAGCATTAGGAAAACAAAAGCAATTTATTTATATACAAAAGAAAAACAGCAAAAAAGGATTTCAAAATTTTGCCCATCCCAAAATTTTTCACATTTAAAGAACTAGGGATGAGTGGGATTTCAGAGCTGAATTGTCTAACCATGGTCCAGCTGTGCAGTTATTGAGATGGAACCCATATCTAAAATTCTGCAATCATTTCTTTCAGCCTGAGGGAGTTGAAGGAGCTCAGACTGAGTGTCCATCACAGGGTTGGCCTTTTTTGAAGAAAGGTGTTCTAGCTTAAGCTCAGTAAGATAGTTTCCCAAAACAGAATCAGCAGATTCATTTTCTTCTCCAAGCTTAGTGACATTATGCTTCATAAAAGGCTCTCTTAGAATATTAATCAGGTTGGGGCTTCCCTTCTGAGGTAACCACAAATGAGACCAATCTGAAGCAAAGTACCCATTAAGTCTCGATGTCCAATCTCGGTTTAGAATCATCCCATAACCATCCGGAATGTCTGCTACTATGATGTCAATGTAGTGGCATATCCTTTTATTTGCAGACAATTGAATCATTACATTCTCCATTTCCCCTACTACCTTGACACTAGTTTTTTCAAGTTGTGTGACATCCCAAAGAGTGGGCTTTATTTGTCCATTGAGTTTTTTGCAAACTACCAGAGGCATAACATTCATAGAAGATCCTGAGTCCACCAAACAATTATGCACCTGATGATTGAGGATCTCAAGAGTCACAAGAAAAGGTGGGGCGCTGGTCTTCTTAGTCTTAATCAACTCAATCTTTTCTTCCACAAGTTGGTTCTTTGTGGGCAACTCTTCCTTTAGCTTACCAGTTGTGCTTTCTTTGTCATCTTCTACCAGCTTGGTAAGTCTAATGGGTAGCTCTGCTTCCTTTTCGCCTTGAATATCTTTAGGTGAGTCATCTTTAGCCCTCATATCAGCCTATCCCTTTATCTCCTCTTGTAAATCCTGAACATTTGACATTACTGCATTGTTCCCAATGGCCAGGTTCTCATTCTTTGTGGTTGTGAGTGTATGCTGAGGTTGGGGAGCAGTTTCTTCAATGCTAAACAGTGAAACTCCATTCCATGAAAACATAGTATCATCCTCTTTCTTTTCTATGGTCTGTTTCCTCTTTTCTTCTTCACCAATGTGCCTAGTCAATTCTGGATCCAACAATTTATTCATCACTATTGCCATTGAATGTAACCATTGAGGGCACTTCTTTTCCGAATGGGGTTGTTGATGAAAGGTACAGAAACTATCTCTTCCTATTTCTGTTATATTTATTGATGCCACATTGGGTGTTGGGACCTGCCATTGGTTGTTATCTTCTTTCTTTGGATAGGATGGCTCATTTGTTTTATGAAAGTCCCTCTCCTTTTCTAATTCTACAACTCGGTTTGACAGCTTCTGGAGTACTTTCATCATTCATGGTGATCTTCTTTAAATTTAAACAGCGGTGAGCCTTTTCTCACTGTGGTTTTCTCTTCAACTGAGTCAGGATAGTCTTCTATACTCTCACTTTCAGCTTCTACTCTCTCAGCCTCTTGATAGGTTTCCACCAATGTAGGCTTGACTTTCATCTTGGTAAACATGGCCAATTCAGGACCTAGGGCTGAAGTATAATATTCGATTAAAACTTTGTCTGAAGGTTTGTCTACTATAGAATTTTTTTTTAAGTATAGTGAAAATCTCTGAGTGAAACTTTGTACCTTCTCATTCTTCTCTTTTCTCAATAAACCAAGCCCTTTCATCAACGAGGCATGTGTCTTTTGGGTTGTGTATTTATTCCTGAAAATCCTTTCAAAAGTATCCCAATCAGGAATGGAATTTATAGGGAGTCCAAAGTACCAGGATGCTGCTGATCCTTTCAGAGTATGAGGAAAAAGCCTACACACCACGTCTTCATGCTCTCCAGCCCTTAGCCCTTCTAGTGCGAGGTAAAAACCTTGAAGGTGATCATCTACAGCAATGTTGTCCACAGGATCAAACTTGGGTAAAAGCTTGTCAAAGGCTTGAGGCAAGTTATGCAAAGGAGGATTCAAGTTCAGAGGTGACCTAGCTCTCCACGCTGGTAAAGGATTGGGTTGATTACCGGCCATGAGCACGAGCAACAAAAAAAAACCACTAGGAAAACAGGGTTTCAAGGACAGGAAACTTCAAACTTGAGTGAGATTGAAAGCTTCAAAACATCTGCTGATAGGGTAGTCTCGGGAAATTAAGTTCCACGGCCAGCCTTTACTGGCGGCCCTCCTTCTAGTGCCAAAACTGTTGAGGCCTGGAAATTCGCAGGCGGCAACAGTAAAGGATTCTCCCCAAACAACGTTCCCAACTAGCCCGTTGACTGTTTGGTATAGGGAATCCGTCCGGTTTATGGTCCGGCTACCGTAGGTCAAAGTAACAAAAGGTTTTACCGGTTGCGGCCCGGTCCACCGGAATTTGTATTTTGACTTAAAATGCAATACATATGCCTATCTAAACCATGCAGGGTGATAAGGATGCCGGGAACCACACAATGTGCTGCGCAGGTTCTTACCTCTCGTCTTATGTTCACAACATCTAAACCACATGTGTGACCAGGAAACAAACAACTAACTATCTACACAACTAACTACCTATCCCCGGGGAGCCAGAAAATGATTATTATTTAGTAATGCATTAACTCCATGTATGATAAACACAATTACAGGTAGCTGATACTTGTATTTACAGCACATGAAAGAGAAATTATTCCAACAATCAGATAGCTAACTGTTATGTGAAGCACCAGCATTACTAAAAGTGAATTCTCCACAAAATAAACCAGAAATCATTCAACAAGACATAAGTCACAGAGTTAGAACGATCTCACAATTCATGGACATAAGCTGAAAAACAAAATAGTTCATCTTCCTGCCATCCATTGCACACCATTTGGAAAATTCCACAGCTCTTTCTCCAATAGGCAAACTAAAATCTTTATTGCAAAAGGAAATAGTTCTTCTTACAATAGGTCATCTAGTGTAACTGGGAAAAAGCCCTTTTCTTGTCTCTCTTCCCTAGTTTTATACAAAAAGCAAAAATGGATGGGCTGCCCAAAGTGACCTTTGGGCTTCCCAACGCTTCATTTTCCTACAACCTTTTACAAAATAATAATTTACACAAAAGTTGACCGGTCCTTCTCAGGAGGAGGGTCCCGCTTGGTTTTCCAAAAATTTCCTCCACGCTACTGCCTCAGCAGCGAGTCCTTCAAACGAGTGGGGTTCTAAGAATTGTATATTCAGCTCGAACTTATCTGCTTGTTTCTGAATAGCCTCTATCCTGGCCGTGTTCAGACGCACCTGTTCCTCCAAGAGCTGTACACTAATGGCTGCGTGTCCGATTTCATTTCTCAGGATCGGCTCATCAAGGGCTCTGATACATTGGACCTTGGCTTCTTCTTCCTGCTGCCTTGTTTGCAACATCCCTGCAAATGTATCATGATCAGGGAATTCGTGTAGCATATGTTCAGCTTCCACTTGACAGTGGTTATAGGTGACCAGGGCTCTTATAAAGAACTCTGAGCAGGCTCCCTTCGTTTTCTTCACTGTCTTCTGGAAGTCCTCCGTAGTAATAACAGCAAACTCTATCAGATCATGGTCCCGCTTCAAAGCTTGCTTATCTTTGACTGGTATCTCAGCTGGGACTTCTTGATCATCTTCTACCCTGGTTATCCTTGAAGTCAGTACCTCAAGTATGTCTTGCGACCTGTCCACAAAATAAGAAGCTGTGTCTAATATTTCATCTAGCCTGCCATCAATCTGCAGGACTTGACACCTTTCTTCCTCCAGGTCTGTTTGTAGTTGCAACATCCTAGCTTTCTGAGCCAGGATGTGTTCTTTCACTGGCTGCAGATCTACCTGCTGCTCCTTGGCTGCCTCCAGCTGCTCTTTCAGCTCTCTAACATATAAGGTGTTGGATTCGTAGATGTCCTTCTGCTGCTCCATCAGGTCTTCTATCTGTGTCTTCATTTGTTCCCTTTCGCTCTTTAAGTCCTGAATTTCTTAATGAGCCTTACTCAAGGCTTCTTGTGTCGCTTCTTTTGCTTGTGCTTCCTACTGGATAGCATGAATTTCATGCTTCGTGACCTCCACCTCTTTGAGTACATGCTCATATTTTCTTTTTAGTCTGTTGCCTTCCTCTCTCTCCCTTCTCAAAGTGTCCTTGAGCTGAGAGGTGGTCTTCTTGGAGGATTCTATCTCTACCATCATACGGTCTATGTTATCCTCTGTAGCATGTATGGTTGCCTTCCCAGCCCTGATGACAAACCTTGGATCTTTATCTATTCCGACCATCACAGCTTTGTCGGTTATCATGGTACTGGCCATCCCTTCTACTTCTATTTTCCTCTCGGTTCTCCTCATAATCCTTTTGGTGGCTCTGTCATAGTACACTGTACTGAAATCAGGCACCTCTTCCCCTTTCTTCTGTGTAAAGGGTACTAACTGGAGTGTGGGGGTTGTAGGGGTGACGGTAGTAGGTACTTGGAGGGTTTGTACCTCAGGGTTTTCCTCACCCTGGCTTTGCTCTGCTTGTGATCTAGAAGCCTGCTATTGTGCCAACTCTATTTTCTCGGCTTCCTGTTGTCGAAGTTCCTCATCTAGTTTCCTCTGGGCTTCCTCAGTTGCTTGCTTAGCAGCCTCCTCTGCCTCTCTGGCTGTTTCGTTTACCTTTTCAGCTGCTTCCTGGGCAGCTTTCCTCTTTTCTTCTTCTCCTTTCTGGAGCCATTCTGTAGCTTCTTGTTCCAGTCTCTGGGATTCCTCCCTTATTCTTTTGGCTGTTTCCTCAGCCTTAGCTCGCTCATCCTTCTCCTGCTCAGATCCCTTTCCACCTTTTGGTTTGAATCTCTTGCTGAGCGCTATCATGTTAGAGGCCCTCCTAAACACGGATTCATCATTGTCAAAATGGTGAGTGTACTCATAAAATACTTTGTGTTTCCTACAGTGCTCAGCCACCCTGTCGTGAGTATCATTTCGTCTAAAGCCCATCTCCCCGAAACGGAACTTTTCTAGTTCCTGTATAAATCCAGGAGCTTGTTTCACATTTGCGAAGCTGCAACTACCTAACTTAAAAGGCAGAGGAGGGTAGGCAGACTTCTTCTTCTGGAATAGGAAATGACCAACCCCATCTATATACACCTGTCTAACAGCCTCCTTGTGTACTATATAATCTGTTGCATATTTGGGCAACAGATAAGGGGTCTTTGACCCACCAAACATCCTCAAATACATCCCGTTTTCGGTCAAGAAATAGTCACCAAACTCCTCTATGACCTGCATGGCCTCTTCTGACATGCAGTTGCATTCCTTTCAGAATATGAGAGTGTGCAGAGGCATGATAAACTGTTCACAGATCTCTCTATAGTAAGTATGGTATTGATGAGCTCCCAGTAGTCTAAATGCTGCATATACGGGCATCCTATCCTTCTCCCAAACACATTTGAGCCCGGGAAAAGGCTGGTGGCATAGTATGCAGTCAATTAGAATGGAGCTTATGTAAAATTCAGATTTTCTTCGTTCCTTTCCTTCCAAAGCTGCAGCCACACAAGAGGAGAGGCTGCTTGATACTATGCTCGCCCAATTGAAAATGGTTCCTTCTGTTGCTACAAAAAACATTAGGGGTATCCATTCAAACTTGAACAGTCTGCCATTTTCCCTCCCGAAGATTCTGTTTAGCATTAAAGCTATGAATCTGTAAGTGGGCCTGAGACTGGCGGTGTCATAATCTTCAGTCACTCTATGTCGGAAGATCTTCCCAGGTAAGAGCATTCTTTTCAAGGTCTCTACAAGGTCCATCCGGAGGTCGTCCAGCCATTCATTGGACAAGAAAATTTGAGGTTCAGGAAAGTGGTAGGCTAAGGCTACATATCCAGGGCTAAAGGAAGCATAGCCCTGACCTTCAACATTGCATATCAGCATTGAACCATGGTTTGTATGTGGTAGCACCCATCTCATTAACTCAGAGCACGGGAATAGCTCTGGCCTGGTGGCGACCTTCATAATGGCTGATTTCTCTATATTAGCATAAATGGGTGCCTCCTCAAGCCCCATATCTGGGACTTCCCTGCGGGAGATCATCCTGTAAATATCTCCCCATTTGTATTCAGGCTCCACCCCAGTGACACATTGGGTGTCCTCATAAATGTACTCAATTCTTGCTTCTGTGTCTGGTGCTGGAATCTCCTCTACTGCTGGGGCCTTCTTTTTCTGTCTCTTAGACATTTTAAGATATTCCTGCAATGTACACCATCATAATATTAAGAAATACAAATTTGTGAACATTGTGTAGCAGTTTATTCTCTTCCAGGTGTATCATAATTATACTAGTGCATGAAATCAAACCTTAAGCTTCTATACTGACAATTTACTAGCATGAAGTGCGGTGCAATGTGTTTGTTAGCATGGTAATGTTTACTGTAGCATATCTTCACCGGGTCTTATGGACGAATTGCCTTGTGATTTATTTCACATGCATCAATTTGTCAGTCATATTAGCGTTGGCATGTAACCTATGCTCTTATGAGGCTTGTCACTTTTTATGAAGGTAATATATCGAAGCAAATATGTGCACGCTATATGTAGATGCAATATGCAATTAACATTCCATCGCTTATCACACGCAAAGAGAAAAAAATAACAGCCTCAGGCTTAATCAATCGACACTTCAGCCCTATGGCCCAACATGCCCACTGCGATAGAAACGCAGGCGACCAGCATTGAAGACAGCAATATGCTGCTAACACTCTTACCCACCTCGGCGGGAAACGACCACATCTCAAGATAAGGTATCCTCATCGAAACCGACCCATGCTATCCTTAATGAAAGCCGCGTTACCAGCGACACTTTCTTTCGACCCTAACTAGGGTTTTAGGCGGTCAACAGCAAAGCTAGATCACGAAAGGTGGCTCAAACAACACAGGCCGCAGTGAGAAGGAGACACTGTCAAAAACAATCCTCTCAACCCTATTTATCTTGGTCGAGCCAGTCCCAGGTTCTACCAATAATTTCCCATCGAGATGGCGCACAACCCGGGACTGTAAAAAGAAAAGGAAAACCAGGAAAAAATCATGGCCACTGCGGCCAATCCAAACTTGACCCCTAAATATTCACCAACAATTCAGTCTCTACTCATCTCGACCGCATACCGAATCCTGGCGCAGATGGCGTAACGGCTGTCTGCGCCTCAAAACCCCCAACCCTAGCGCGCAAGCAACTACTACGGGCAGACAGAAAGGCTTAAAAGGTTAAAGAAAACGTCCCCCCCTCACCCTAGGTCAAGAGAATAAACGATCTAAGCAAACCAAAATCCTAGCTGGACGAGGAAGAAAAACGCGGGGCCCCAAAACTCGGCGGAAAACCAACAAATGCTAAATGCAAATGAAGGATGAGATGCACCTACCTGGCAATCAACGCAGTGATCAAGCTAATGACAGTTGGAGATCCGCCCTCGCCACCTGGAAATCGGTACAGTGACAGCTAACTCTTCGATTCTTCCGAAACGCGACAGCTCGACTCCTCGCGACAGTGATAAAAAATAATAGAAAAAACCTCGTTTGTCACCATACATATATGAACAATGCCACACGTGCGAGGAGTCACATCAATCGGGGCGGCTCCAAAAGTTATGTCGGGCGGCACAAGCTTCATACCATCTGCAACGGCGGACCACCTCCAGTCCCAACTCGCCCGATCAGCTACAAATATCCTGCGAACGAGAATCCCATATCGAGCGTCGACGGAAACCTTGGTCGGAGGACCAAGAGTCTGGCCTTCCCCACAATGGCAAAACATCCTCCACACCTCACTATTCGCAATGAGGAAAAGAGACCCCAAAAGCACGGTTCGGCGGGAGACGAGGATTTAAGAGTCTATGCTGATCCGCAATGGCGGGGACAGCAGTGTTCCTCCCCCTCCGATACGGTAGAGAGACAACGCCCGCAGCATACTGCGATGAAAACGAAACTGAAGAGTCGAAACCCCCCCGCAACGGCGATCGCGAAACGACAACATGCGGACTTGAAGACCACCTGCAACGGCGGCACAACCAAGCCAAACAAGAGTCGAGAAGCACTCGCTACAGCGGCGTGGCAAAAGATCTGGAGGATCTGGAGAACACCCGCAACGGCGGGCTCGGGATAGAAACAACCAAAAGTTCAAAGGCACCTGAAACGTCGGCCCGACAACCGAAAATGACGACCTGGAAGCCACCCGCAACGGCGGGACAGGAAAGAGAAATTAGAAGCCGAAGGATGCCCGCAACGGTCGGGCGGTCAAATGAAAAATCTCCCGATGCAAGAAAACTTTGAACGAAGGGTTCAAAAGGTTTTGCAAAACAACAAAGGGCTCGAACAAGATGGAAATCCTCAAGCATTAAACGATGAGAAACCAGTCAACTTACAGCATTCAAGACGCGAGAAAGCACTTCAACCTTCATAAGCTAAAATCAAAAGATGAAACCAAGAAAAGAACTCACTAACTTGAAGTAAAGGAGGGCCCCATAATTTTTTTAGAATTCTGGGAAATTGTTGCAGGTGCAACAGAGCCATATTGAACAAACTGAGATTTTTGATCCCCCACCCTCCAAGTGATTTTGGTCTGGAGATAGTCTCCCATACAACACGGTGAAATTTGTGAGATTTCTGTTTTCCTTCCTAGAGGAAATGAAATATCATCTTCCTCATTGCGTCAATGATACCTTTCGGTACTTTGAAAAGTGACAACTAATAAACATGCATGCCTTGTAAAACTGTAGTGATGAGGAGTAGTCTGCCCCCAAGGGACAACCAACATGAAGTGCACTTGGAAACCTTCCAACTTAACTTTTTAAGTATCCAGGCCTAGTCCTTTTTCTTATAATCATTAGGATTTAGAGGAAATCCTAAATATTTGATACACAGATCCAAACAACCCATTTTATAAGGAAACGATTGTGATATAAAATCTTTAATCAATTGATCCTGACAATAGACATAGAAACAATATTTGTGGGATCTAAGTTTCATACCAGAAGCCCCGCAGAAAATGTTAATGACATCCTTCAGATATTTCTAACCTACTAAGGTACCATAATCAAAGATAAGTACATCATCTACATAAACAAGGTGTGTAATAAACAGATTTTTGGTCACCTTGATCCATGTAAACAGACCATTCTTGTTGGCTTCTAATACCAAGTGACTCAGCCCTTCGATCGCCAGAATGAATAAGTAGGGTGATAGTGGACATCCTTTCGTGATGCCTCTATTACATTTGAAGAATGTAGATGGTGACCCATTGATTAAAATCGAGAAGTTGGTTGAGGAGATACATGACAGAATCCACTTGGTCAAATCAACAGAGAGACTAGTCTGCAGAAGAGTAAGCCATATAAAGGACTAATCGAGACGATCATATACCTTCTCCAAATCTAATTTAAGGATAAAAGAAATGAGATTTTTATGCTTAATCGAATGTAGACATTCTTGAGTTGTTCCCACAACATCAAGAATTTGATGATTAGGGAGGATACCATATTGCTCAATCGAGATATGTCAACCCAACCATGGTTTGATCCTATCTGTGATGATATTGGTGATAATATTGTAAAGTAGATTACACAAAGAGATCGATGTGTAGTCGTTGAAGGATAATGGTCTGTCCTTATTAGGTATAAGAGTGATATAGGTTAAATTTAAGCAATCGGGAACCACTACCTTACGATGAGTGAAATCAACAGCCTCGGTGAGCTTATCACCCATCAAGTGGAAAAAATGCAAGAAGAATTCCATGATCTAGCCATCAGGGCTCAAACTTTTATCCACAACAAATCCCTTGAGCACCTTGAGGATGTCCTCCGACGTAATAACCCTGCCAATGTCATCGCACTATTTATTATCAAAAAACTGAGGGAAGTGCTTGATAGTCCTCATTTGATCAAATATATTAGTGGCATGCTCATCTGTATACACCTTCTGGAAGAAATATTTTTTCATCTGCTTAAGGGATCTATCATCATATATAACCTCATCCCCGTCGACCTCCATTTCCCAGATAACATTGTGTAATATTCTATTGTTAGCAACATTGTGGAAGAATTTATTATTACCATCCCCCACCTTAATCCATATAGCTCGACTCTTATAATGGAGAGTTTCTTCCTTCTATAGAATAATCTGCTTTTTTTTAGTAGTCAGAGAGTGGTACCTAGATAAAATGACTTCACTGAAGTTTCTCTCAATAAGCATCTTATCAACCAAATGAATTTCCTCTTTAGTCTTTGCTAGGGCCTAATTATTTTCTAGCTTCTTTCGTCTTTCCCACTTCATCACAATGCCCTTCAGCATTTTGAGTTTATTAACTAGCTTGATGATAGGATTCAACCACTCAACTGAAGGATCTAAGAGATGATTCCAATTATCCAAAGTTACCTCATCGAAATATGAATCTCCCAACCAAACCGGGTTGAATTTTGAAAGGATAGGGAGACAAATTAGTATCAAAATCAAGTTGATGAATGATTTCCTTTTAATCAGAAAATCCAGTAGAGTAGTTCCAAGAACGTAAACTACCCAACATTTCACAAATAGATTCTTCCATGTAGAATATGTCAAGTCTCTTAGCGATTCTAGCCGACCCACTTCATCCATTTGGTTAGGTAGGGGCTAATACAACTAGGGCAATGTCCATCAGATTGGGAGAATAAAAAATGTCAATAAAATATTCCACCAGCGGGTCCAATATATTCCTCGACCCCCAAACCTCTCCAAGAGAGGTAGTAAAATCTAGATCCATGGTCACAATGAGGGCAGGGTCCAAGAGAAGTCCCGAGGCAACCGACCGATCCCAAAAGCACTTTCAGTTTGAGTCAGGACCATAGATATTGAGAATACAAATCATACTAGAAAATCCTTTCAGCATACCTTCTAACAAGATTCTTGTACAATGAGTGAATAGTTTCAAATTAGCCACTAAAGGGTTCCAGAAAATTAATGTACCCTAGAGTGTCTGACTACAACAAAAGTACATACTCTACCGCAAGGTTTTAACTTCAAGAAGTAATCACAAGTAGAAGAGGTTGACATCATTGTTTCTTGAAGTAAAATAATCCCAGGTTTATGAGTCTCAATTAAGTGTTTCAGGGAAAAACGTTTGGATCCACTGCCCAAGCCCCTAATGTTGAAAGATGTAAGGATCATTTAAAAAACTAAATGGGGGCCACTACATCTCTAAGTGCCCAAGCAGAAGAATATGAAACAGGTTTCAAGGGGTCCACTAAGCCCCTATCCAGTAAAAAAGGAATAATGGGGTTGCGGAAAGGTACCACTTCAGTCTGAGGTTGATTCTTAATCAGGGAGTGTCCTCTTCTTTTCAGAGTTTTTTTTTTGAATTTCTAACCGAGACATTCACATCTTTGATGGATGATATAGGGAAGATAGTCAGGTCTTCCACTTCCTCTAA
This sequence comes from Pseudotsuga menziesii, assembly GCA_001517045.1. Classification (NCBI taxonomy): domain Eukaryota; kingdom Viridiplantae; phylum Streptophyta; class Pinopsida; order Pinales; family Pinaceae; genus Pseudotsuga; species Pseudotsuga menziesii. The sequence goes on along the minus strand of LPNX011125397.1, from coordinate 269,587 downwards.
AGCATAGATAGATAAGGGTTTAAGTGGTACCGAGGAAGGCCAACTACAATCATCACGGTAGGTAGGATAAGAGTAGGGAATCAAGGATGGAGAAAGGGTAGCATCCAGAGGTGGACGAAGGGTGGGTAGTGCTAGGAAATCCTCCTTCATGAATAGAGATGAGTTAGATGTCTTTTTTTGGAAGGGAATATCATACAGTAAGGCACCAGAGTACGCCCTCGGTTCCTCCAAGCTCTATCGACCACCCAAAAATGGTTTCATAACGGGTGAATCCCCACCAGCAATGACATCCTCAAGGAACTAGGAAACCAAATGACCAATGGCCAATTTATAACTCACATCAAAAACCTCCCCAGAGTCCTTAAGCCCCAAAATGGTCATAACACTTAGTATTTCATCGATGAAAATAAACTTTAAAAGAATAGGAATAGTTTGTGAGAACTCACCAATGAAATCAAGCGCTGATTCCTGATCCAAAGGAACTGGTAGACTTCCAGTATTCCCATGTGTGTCCAAAGCTTCTCGTTCCATTGCCTTCCAGATCTAATCTTTTTCGATTGCAAAAGACTTCTGTGAACAAAAGGCCCGAGAATGTCCAATACTCTGACAAGCATGGCATCGGAAGGGGATGTGTCAGTTGTCTAGTGGTTGGATGAAAGTGCCACCCTCCCACTAAACTTCAATATCCTTAGGTAGAGCATCATGAACCTCCATTTCCACCAACACCCTGGGAGTTCGACGACCGAAACCCAATAATTGATCCTCCTCCATCAGGATGAATTTACCAATGGAGTTGGCTATCTCCATAAACCCTTTAATGTTATAGCATTGTACAAGGAGGCACGCGAGAAGCACCCACAGATTGCGCTTTTCCAGTCTCTCACACCTATGGTCAAAACCCACATGTCATCTCTTTAGAATCAACGAGCCATGGCCAATTACCCATAATATCTCCTCAATAGTAGGGCTGCCCTCCTCCGATATAAAGTGGAAGATAGTCCATCCCCTATCCAGAGACATAACCCACAAAAGATTCCTGATAATGGGTTTCCAAGTGTCCCGGATCCAAGACACAATATCTTGTCTGGATAGTTTGATAAAATCAAATTTTCCCACCAGAGCTCTCTGCGATAGAGCCAACACCATATCCATCGTAATTTCTCTGCCTAGTACAAACATCGGTCACAACAATTTCATCTTTTCAAAGGTCATCTTTCTTAGCTTGACAGGCCCATTAATAAGCTACTAACGCATTCGGTTCACTCAGTAAAGAGGAAGATAATGAAGGTGTCGAAATTGACTCAACGAACTTTACCTCTGGCTGCAGTGAAGGTAAAGTGACAAATGAAGGGTGTAAGAGCCCGTGCACGCCGAGAAAGAAACCCTAGTTGGTACCATCAACCAGTCGGTCCAAGCGGGTAGAGCTCTTGTGGGAAATACGACAAGATGGCGAGAAGTCCCCACCCCCCTCTGAAAGAGATGAAATAGAGGGTACATATATCACTCTCTCAAAAGGGTTAGTATGTATACCCTGTCACTTGGTATCCTCATGAGCCATCGTCAAATCAAAACCTAAAACCGCCACCTAAAAACCCCTAACAAAACCGGTGAAGAGGTAAACCAATGAGACCCACATCAGCCCACGACGAAGACAAGATAGCCCACAAAACCAAAAAATCACGCCGAAAAAATGAAAAATAATCCTAACTTCCCACTTTTTAAACAGGTTGGTACTAGGTTTATCGTAATGATAAACTGGAGTCTTGTATCATCCACACTATGGATCAAAAAGTAACCTTAGACAGATAAGAACAGGGAAAAACACTGTCGAGAAAGGCCCAAGAAATTGACGGAGAAATCAATAACCCCCAACACATCATGTGAGTAGGCAAGATAAGAGCAACAATCATGAAAAATGGAAAAAAGAAACCGAGCAGACAAACCAAGAAAACCATTTGTCGGGTTCAAACACCCATAGGGAAAAGAAAAACTTCCCAATTGACAAACCGACACTCCTAACAGAGAGCAGGGAACCAACACATGCCACAAAAAACGTGGAGTAGTACGCCCCTGATCAGCGCAACTATCGTTCTAATAACGAGGAAACAAAAGTAATAAAAAACATACCCTCCTCGCCATAGATTCACAACTAGGTCGCACCCACAAACAAAAAAAAACGAACCAACATAAATGGTGAGGATAGAAAAAGCGCCTAACCTAAACATAAAGACGGTAAGAGTTGGGTAAACCCTCTGACAACCTATCAGCTAGAAAAAACCATGCACTGACCCACAAACATAAGCAGAACATGGAAGCAGAGCCACCGCCTTCGCCCGACAACCATCTCATGTTTCTTTCATGCTCTCAACTTGCTGAGTGGTGTGATGAAAAAAGAAATAATAATCAAAATTTAATATTTAAAACCATTAACTATATAACGCTATTGAAGTTTGGAAACATATAACGCTATTGAAGTTTGGAAATATATAACGCTATTGAAAATAAATTTACATATTAGTATTGTGTAGTATCACCATAACTCATTTTTGACCATCTAACTTGAAATTTTCTCCTTTCTTAAAAAAAAATTACAAAATAAAAAACATTACTAAAACTTTATTAACCACAATATGCTATAATTGTTATACATATAAAACTATTAAATAAAATAAAATTACTACACCTAATAAAATCCCAATCATAAAATATGAATGTAGTATTAAGTCTACATCATTACTTGAGAAAAACTATGTAATAAACTATTATGTTCCATTGCTCAAGTTGCATTTGTTATAATGATAGCAATATTGATATGATTTAGGACTTAAACTTAAAACTTAGTCTTAAAATAGAGTCTTTAGGACTTAGGACTTAGGAATTGCATTTAATCTTAGGATTAGGATTATAAATTATACTTGAACTTAGATTTCAAATTATAATTAGAACTTAGACTTACAATTATAACTTGGACTTAAGATTAGGCTAAACTTAAAATTAGACTTAAGACTTTGACCTAGGTCTAGGACTATAACTTAGTTTTAGGACCAGTAATTGGAATTGGAATTGGAGTTGGAGTTAGAATTAAATTAGTTATACTTAGGAAAAATTATTAGAGTTATAATTATGCTAGCTAGACTTATGAAATAGGCTTGATCATGATCCCTTCATATTATAGGTTTTCAACCAATTTTTATGACAATATTTTTAGAAGTTATTTGACTTTCAAAATAATCTCCAAAAATATTGTAAAAAAAGGAGCTAAAAAATCTTGTGTATTTAAAAATAGGGTTGAAACGCATTGTGTTGACTACATTTTTGGCCAACATTTATTAGCTGGAAAAATGTTGCTAGACTATTCTTTCTTTTGGAGATTTCCCACATGAAAATTGTCCATTCCCTCATCGAGCCATCTTGATGAGTATCCGATTCCAACATCCTTTGGCTTAGGTCTCCATTTGACTCATTGTATTCATGGGGTTTCCACAATTTAGAGAGTCTTAGGATTATGAGATAATTACTAATGGCTTATGATGGGTGGTTGGTTGTTCAATGATTATGATGATACACATTGCTCAAATACATTAGAAATATCCATAAAGTGTCATCAACAAAATTAATATAACTCTTTCCTAATATAATAACTTCGACTTATCATTTATGATCCCGGGTTTATCATTCAAATCTTACTCCCTCATATATCTTTGACTCATCATCTCACCTAATTCTCTTTCTATTTCTCTTACCTTTCTATGTAACCACACCCTTCATAATTTTCCTTTAATTCACTTACCTCATAGCATAAATGAAAAGCTTACCATTAAAATCTATCTAACCAAGTTACCGTTACCCCCATCATTTCCCCCTAAAATCTATATTTCAAAACGATATTACAAAGACTATTGTGCAGTCCTCATTCCTTTTATTCATTTCCACTCATAAGCTAAACTGATAAGGTTTAGATTTTCCCTTGGCCTCGGGTCTTGATTATCCATTTCATATTTTGCATTTTATGCAAGGAGCTTCCAATAGTGGCACTGTGGTATGTTTTGTCACTCATTTAAATGAATCTTTAATTTCCTTTTATCATATCCTTTGGTTACAAGTATTGGAATAACTTAGCATCAATATCGAGCCCCCAAAGGTCACAATCACAAGTGAACTTGAATTGTAATGTTATCGAGGCATGACGTTGATATTAAGTGTAATAAGTGATCTAATCAAACTTAATGTTAGGGAGGCATGACGTTGATATGAAGTGATAAGGTTTATTTGTTTGGAGCATCAAGTTATCTAATCAAACTTAAATCTTGTGCCCTTCCACCAACACTTATTCACATGCCCAAGTAAACACATCAATCAAACCCACGTCACAAGTGTCACGTCTTCAAAAGAGTAACCTCTCATATGAATATATGTGGTCAATCATTATCATTATCAGTCCACTGAGTAGACTTGTCTAATCACATGATCGTGAATGATTGGAACTTAGGCACATTGGAGGCATAGATCATGATCATCAAGACCCTCTAGAAATTATGACTATACGAGGAGTACATAGTGGTTCGGTGAAGTAAAATATATCAACCAATAAATTGAGTGTTGGCTCATGGTAAATCTTTGAGTGTTGAAAAAATAGGGAATACAAAGTGGTTTGGTGAAGTAAAATATATCAACCAATAAATTGAGTGTTGGCTTATGGAAAATCTTTGAGTGTTGAAAAAAGAGGGAAGAAATATAATGGAGATGGTGCTCCATCAAAGACTTGATAAAGATAGACGGTGCCAAGATAATCCAACATGTACCATGATGTGGTAACAATTGATCACTTGCCACCAATGACATTATAAGTTCAATCAAGGTTTATACGTACAACTCACCATTCCTAATGCATGGAGTGGAATCGAGATAGTCATCATTCAACCTAACGAGGGGTACCGAGATGAGTCAATCCAACAATAATTATGGGTTGATTCTACGTGCGAGATGAAGGTGAAGACAACGAGGTGTATGTCTAATCAAAGAGAAGTTTTGCGAGAAGAATTAGACTATTCGACATGGTTTATATGGAAAATTTCAAGAACATGTACTTAAGAGTGTAAAATTTTTAATGAATTTTATCAATTTTAAAATTATAAAATATTTGGTTATATTTTTTTAAAATATTTTGATTTCTAAAGATTTTATATATTTTATATAATAATTTGACTATTTTTAGAGTGACAAATTTTTACCACTAAAATTTTATCCATAAAAAACTAGAACCCAATCTCAACTCTCTATCAAACCTCAACAAGTGTTAGATACATGTTATACCTAGAAATATCATGTCTATCTTTATTAGGTTGTTCTCCAGGCAATGGTCTCTCTTGGGATTGACTCTTCATCTTTCCAAGTCTAGTGTGCTTCTCCTCTTTTGTCTTTAATATCTATATTTATTAAGTTGTATTCGATGCAATGATTCCCTCCCTTGAGATTCACTCTTCATCTTTCCAAGTCTAATATGCTTCTTTAAAAATAAAAAATCTTTTTAATAAACACATTTAAAAAAGAGTTTATTATATATATATATTCTCGCTTTTTTTCAATTCACTTTCTTTTCATTTATTTACATATATGTTTATTAAAAATATAATTAAATAAAACTAGATCATCTTGAGGACGCTGGAGGACGATGAGCTTTGCTAGAGTCTGCGCACAGGGTAAGACCTGTCATCCTTATAGTTCTATCTTCTCCTCTGACACTAATCTTGCTTCTGAGCCGCCCATTGGACTGTCTTGCTACTGTACCATGATGACAGTCTTGGGGGGGGCAGCAGGCCCGTCCCAGTCACAAGAGGCTCTGCAATCGGCCGCTGGCCCTACACGGATCGGAGCTACGGTGAAAATTGGAACATAGGATATTCCCATCCCAATGGAGGACATTGGTAACGCTGGAAAGAATACTAATGACAACGGATCGGGAAGTGGTGCAGACCCATCCCATCCTTCTCATGCATATCTTGTACGAAGAATCGCCCCTACCTAAATCTCTTGACAGAAAGAATCAATGCCAAAGTTCATAAAATGAAATATCATGCCCTTATTGGCAAGTTTAGGGGATTCTGGCCAACGGAGCAAGCCCTTCGTGGATGGATTGCAGCTAAGTAGAAACCCAAAGCCCATTATGACCTGTAGTTGGGATCGAAGGGTTTCTTCACCATTATTTTCCACCATCTAGAGGACAAGGCTTGTGTTGAAGATGGAGGACCCTGTTTCTTCAATTCTGCAGGGTTGTACCTAAGGAACTGGGTGGAGCTATTTTTCCTAGAGAAAGAGGATTTTTCCTGGGCCTTGGTTTGGATTAGAATGTTATTGCTCCTCAGGAATATTGGGATAGAACCACCCTTCAACAGATTGGCAACACCTTGGGAACTTTTGTTAGAATGGCGAACCAAACCAGAATGAACAAATACACATCCTATGCCAGGATCTGTGTCTACATGCACATTGCTCGAGTTGTACCGGATGCCATCTGCCTCTCCCATGAAGATTGTGATGGGATTCAGCCCTTGGACTATGAGCACATCCCCTTCAGAAGCCGAAAGTGCCATGAACATGGGCATCTTTTCAGAGAACGCCCTACTAACAAAACTCCTGAAAAACGAAAGGAAGTTGGAATCGATGACCAAGAATTTTAGCAAACTGGTAGGAAGAAACGTAACCATAGAAGGCCATCGCAAGAAAAGAACCAGGACCAACCTCCAACAACAAGCAACAACTTCCAAGTCCTTGAAGACAATCTAGATAGTCTAGATCCGGTTCTGGTCCATTACGAAATTGGGGGAGAGACTGTTCTTGAAAAAGCAGATCCAAAAAACCCTCAACATAAAGAGAGCAATAATGAAAGATCCACTCCTTATTCTAATGACTCTCAAGGGAAAACCCTATTGGATCATAGGATGAATGATCAGATCCCCGAACCCCTAGATGAAGACGATATGAAATATGCCCTCCCAGAGGGTCTGGATCTTCTAGGCCTTGAAGATGCATGCACTAGAAAAGCTTTCGACTCGATCCCTACCAAGCAGATCCAAATATTGCAGAAATTCCTAGCCAAAGCTAAAGCCAAAGCCCAAAATCAGTTGGGCGTTGCCAATGCTGGACAAAAAGACAAGAAAAAGGCCCAACGAGAATCAAAGAAAAGGGGTCAGAAATCTTCTCTTCAAAGAATCAATTGTCTGGGCACCAAGCTGGTTGAATCCGACCAATACGCTTAGTTAACATAATCTTTCTCCTCTCCCTCAATAGTTAATCTATGAAGATCCTCTCATCGAATGTCCATGGTCTCAACGGTCGCTCAAAATAAAGAATGTTGAAAATGAAAATTCAGAAATATCAACCCACAGTTCTCTTTCTCCTGGAAACAAAGTGCCCCAGTGACATAGCCTCCAAGATCATGTCCTGAATCTAGAAAGACTGCCTCACTATTGCTATCGACGCCAAAGGTTCCTCAGGCGGTATCTCCATTAGTTGGAACCCTCTCGTTGTCACCTTGAATGAAGCTACCTCCTCCTTGCCTACTCTTTCTGCCTATTTTCACATCCTAGGCACTAGCATCAAAGGATTCCTCATGAATGTGTATGGTCCTCAAGCTGCGAATTCCAAGATGAACCTTCTTAATTTCATTAACTGGTTCTACAATTTGCATGTTGACTCTCCTATAATCATTGGTGGGGGCTTTAACATGATATCCCATCTGGGGAAAAAAGGAGGCATCAAAGCTCTCTCGGCTGAAGACATATACTTCAAATTCACCATTGGCTCCTATGTGTTGGTTGATATTCACACCTCCTTTGGGTTTTTCACCTGGAATAAACTAAGGGGTGGAGCCCATCAAATTGCCAAGTGCCTTGACCATTTTCTGGTCACTGATAAAATTCTCACTCTTGGCGGGCTTCTGGATGCATATGTCCTACCCGCTGCAAGGTCTGATCACTGCCCAATTGCCCTTTCTTGACATAGTCAGGGCTCCCCCCTCTACAAACCCTTCATATTTAAAAAAAATTGGTTCATTAATCCCTCCTTCATGGATTCTGTCAACTCTTGGTGGGAGAACATGACAGTGACTGGACGTACCAAAATGGTCATTATGCATAAAAAACTCAAGCGGCTTCGCAGTCACCTTCAACATTGGAACCATTCCACTTTTGGAAACATCTTTGAGGACAAAAAAGATATCCAAGAGAGTTTAGATTATCTCTAGTGCTCAACCATGGACCATGGTTATAGCCAGGATACCAAACTACATGAAAGAGATATTCTGCACCAACTCAACAAGAGATGTGAACAAGAAGAGATATTTTGGAACCAAAAATCCAGGGTCAAATGGTTGAAAGAAGGGGAAAAGAACACGGATTTTTTCCATCGATCCACCATTCAACACAGAATGAAAAACAGGATAAGCAACCTGTATGTGGAGAATGGCGAGATTTTGGAGGACCGGGAAGCGATGTCAGAAGAGCTAACCAGACATTTCAGTCAGCTCCTCACGAAACCGAACCCATACTGCCAGGAGGCTATAAACAAGGTTATTCAACTCATCCCCTCTCTAGGCAATAACGAACACAACCAATCTCTAATGCAACCCATAACCATGTAGGAAGAGGAAGCAACGATAAAGAAGATGGACAATGTCATAGCCCCAGGTCCTCATGGCTTCACCATTGACTTCTTTCATCATTGCTGGAACATGCTTAAAGAGGAAGTCTTGGATTTGCTCGAGAAATCACACAAAAAAATATGGATCTTGCTGGTGCTCAACGCCACACATCTCACCCTCATCCCCAAATAAATTGGATCCTCTCATCCAGGTAAGTTCAGACCCATCTCCCTCTACAACATCATTTACAAAATCATCTCCAAAGTTGTGGCTAATAGGATGAAACCCATTCTACCTCTCCTCATTTCACCAAAACAATCCAATTATGTTGAAGGCTGCCAAATCTTAGATGACATAATCCTAGCTCATGAAGTGGTCCACTCTCTCAAAACCACCAAAACGCCTGGAATGATCCTCAAATTGGACCTCTCCAACGCCTTTGATAAAATTAGCTGGTGCTTCATTGAAGAAATGCTATTAGCCTTTGGCTTTTATAAGGAGCGGGTTTAGTGGATCCTTTCCCTCATCTCCTCATCCTTCTTCTCTATCTTGGTCAATGGCTCTCCCTCCACTACCTTTTCCCCAATGCGAGGCATCCTCAGGGCGACCCTCTTTCTCCTTTCCTCTTTCATCCTCATGGCTGAAGGGTTAGGGAGAATGATCCAATCAGCTATCACTGCACGCACCATGTGAGGTTTATCTCTCCATGGAGCCCCCCCCCTGTCGCTTACCAACAGTTCGTAGAAGACAATCTCCTCTTTGGTCATTCATCCGTTCAAGAATCCTGTATCATTCACTCCTTGTTAAACACCTTTGAAGAAGCCTCATGAACCACTTTAAACCTTGAAAAGTCTCAAATATTCTTTTTCAATACTGGGGCCATCACTCAAAGAAACATAACCCAAATCCTTTGATTCTCGGTCTCCTCCCTGCCTTCAAAATACCTGGGTGCCCCATTGTTTGACTCAGCCATCAAACACACCTCGTGGAAAGAGCTACTGAACAAAATCGAAAACCATTTAACCTCTTTGACCTTTCACTCCCTCAACCTCCCTAGTGGTGTCGTCCTTCTTAAGTTTGTACTGCGATCGATGCCTCTATACCTCTTTTTTATATTGGTAACCCCTAAATGGATCTTGCAAGCTATTAAACCCCTACAAAGGTATTTTCTCTAGGGATGCAATAATAATAATAACCATTGGGCCCTGGTCAGCTAGAAAAATCTTTGCCAAAACAAAGAAGAAGAGGGCCTTGGTATCAAGGATCCTGAGCTAAATAACCAAGCACTTTCTACAAATATTTGGTGGAATAGGATTTCAAAAACATCTCCCCATGGACCAAGCTGTATAACAACAAACATGCTCTGGACTATCACCCTCATTCCTTCATTAGATTTGACGAGGACATATCGGGATCCCATATATGGAAGGCGGCCAACAAGCACAGGGCATTCATTGAACAACATAATTTTTGGGAAATAAAAGATGGGGATAAAATCCCTTTTCTGGTGTGACTCATGGCAACAGTTACCCAGCCTAAAAATTCTCCTTCCTAACCCTGACAGTCAGACTTAGATTTAGCTCAATGAGGAGCTCAAAGTAAAATATTTCTGGCATCCTTCAAATGACGTATTTCATCATTGGAAAGATCCCTACACCTGGAACATGGCCCCCAACAGGGAACTAGTGTACAAAATTTGGTCTGAAATATGTAGCCACCGCCTTAGACAAAATCAGGGTACGGATGTCCTTAGATGGGGCCATATACCTTCTAGAACTTTATCGGTCAAAGAAGCTTATGATATCATCTCTGCACCGCTGGATCTCCAACCCTCCCCCATTTGGAATCGCATTTGGAATCCCCCTCTTTGGCCCAAAGTCTCCCATTTTCTGTGGCTTCTAATGCACCATCATATCCTCACATGGGAGAATATGGCCATGAAAGGGTTCCAAGGTCCCTCTAGATGCTGTCTATGCCTCGAAAAGCAGGAAAGCATAGACCATCTCCTGGATGCTTTCCCCTTTACTAACTCACTATGGGACACTGTCGCTGAAGCTTTTCAACGTTCCAATAAGGTCAAAGGCAATGCAACAAACACTCTTCAAAAGTGGATTGATTTAATTTTTGAAAGCAAAATCCTCAATCATCTTTGGACCCTTACTCCTGGGTTTATGTTTTGGAGCACCTGGAAAGAATGCAACAACAGAATATTTAAAAACATTGAGAGTACCTTCATAACACTATGGGATGCAATTAAAAACAATCTTCAAGAAATTGTCCACTCCAAAGGCTGGACGACCGCTGACCTTCCCACCCCCTAGAGTGAAAATCATATTCTGGTAGTCTTAAGCTTCAATTCCACTATTGTCCCTCCTTCCCTTGGTACCCCCAATATGCGTGTAGCAACCCCCCTGCACTGGGAGCCCCCTCCCAATGCAGTCTTCAAGATGAACTTCGATGGTGCCTCCAAGAGTAGCCCTAGGAAATCTAGTTACGATGGAGCTATCAGAGACCATAATGATGATATCATCCATGTATTCTATGGAAACATTGGTCTCAATTCAAAGAATGCAGCTGAATTGGAAGGAATGGTGGCAGGACTAATGATAGATGATAGGATAAATTTTCTACCTCTGATTGTGGAAAGCAACTCGCAGATCATCCTTTCCTTGGCCAACAAAATACACAATGGTACGCCAGTCACCAAAGTGGCCACTAGCTGGCACCTTGCACATGGATTGAGTCATATTTCCATTCTTCTCCATTGCATGCAGGCACTCACCTTTAACCACATGCGCAGGAAAGCCAACGCTTTAGCAGACTGCCTAGATAACATGGGAGTGAACACAAATCACACCCTTATGGAAGGAACACTGCTAGATCCCCTTGATGACACCTTGCTACTCAAGTGCAGACAATTGGTCAGGTCAGATCTCTCCTCACCACATGCAGGTGCCAGTGAGACTGATAATTGACGCACCATGCCTTGGTCCGTGCACTGCCTACATGGAAGCCAACATGCGATTGACATGTCCATCAACTCTGCCACCTTGCCTTCTCGACGTTCTTCTCGCGTGTGGGAGGAGCAGTCGGTAATTTCCACGCTTGTGATGTAGGGTGGTGACACCCTGTCCTCCTCTTGAGCTTTCATGGCAATGCATAGGTATTCGATGCGAGTTGTTACAGGTTCTGGTCAGGAGGGTGTTTTGAACCACTTCGCCATGGATTATTGCTTCATTGTTTTTGTTGGGTTTGGCTCTACTCTGTCTAAGTCTAGGTATTCCATGCATTTTGAAGTCTGGACTTGACCTTAAGGTGGCTCTTTTGTGATTTTGTTGGGCTCTTCTCACAGGTCTGTTAGTCTGGATATCAGTGATCTTCTCTCAGCCATCAGGTTCCAGCGACGTTAGAAGATCCCACCACCCTGCTCTCCTTCTATGCTCCGTTAGGCCCTCTCTACCGAGATTCTGGATGATCAACATGTCTAGGCAATGGGCAATGCCTCGACGCACCAACTCGGGCAAGGGAAAATCCCAGTGAGGCTTTAGTATGCAAATTGAAGAGGGGTATGAAACCACATTTCCAAACCGGTCCGCATCCTCATTGAATATTGGGAAGGGAGGGTCCTTAACCAATGACTCGCTTTTGTGTAGGGTGGTATCCAAATTAACCATTACTGGCTTGTCAAAATCATGCTGGGAAATTTCATGGAAGACATTCTAGGTAATTGTTCGGCTTCCCACATTACTGTTCTTTTTGTGAAAGCTAAAATGGCGGAAATGGACACTCAGCATACAACACTGGACAACAAATTTGCTTGGAACTGCATGGTGGGTAAAGCAGGGCATGTCGGTCTCAGGGATGGTGGTAGTGGGAGTGCTATGGGGGGAAAATCACGGAACGCCAACACGGTTCCGGCTCCACTTGCCCCTCCTTTCCCTATCCTTTCGACCATGGAGCCTTTGTTTAAACGTATGAAGGACATGGACGACCAGAACACTGAGCAGCCAGAAACTGCTCCAGCTGCCGCAACCAACACGACCAACACTTCACAGGAGGAATGATGGGGATGCCCCATCATCGAGTAAAACCCCCCATCTTGAAGCATGCTCCGAACGTCTACAGAAACAAATTGTCGTTTCAGGTTTTTTTGCCATTAGTGTCTATTTTGGTTATCTCTATGTTTACTTTTGAAAATGAACCCTGTAATTATGTCAAAAATTGGTTACTATGATAGTCCTATAGTCCTGAACAATTTCAGTTCTTTTTTTCTCAAACGAGCCTCCGCTTTTGAGAGGCTTGGGTGGTGGCTTCACCACTTGAGACCTCCTCTGGTCAGCGTTTATTTTGTATATCTTATTTTCGTAAATTAATAGAATTGTGCAGCTTTACAAAAAAAAGTATATAGTTAAATAAAAATGTGGACACGCTTGAAATGGCATCAATATTGTCTCTTACCTAATCCATAGCCTCAAACCTTTTTTGTATCGATCTTCATAAAACTTAAGTCGATGGCCAAATATGTTGTCATACTGATCCAATTTGGATCATGAATAGCTTTGGAACAGTCTTGGTTTTAACCTTCACAAAATCTTGAAAGAAAATATTATACCTATATTACCTTTGTTATGTAACGTTATTATTTTGTTACCAACAAAATAATAAAAAATAAAATTTTTAATTATCCACCAAAATAAATGTCGACAAAAAAAAAATCTAATATGGGGGAGATGTTGTAATGTTCCTACCTAACAAAACGATAAAAATAAAAAAATTAATTATCCACAAAAACAATGTGGGCTAGATAAAAAAACACAATATGAGGGAGTTGTTGTAATGTTCCTACCTAACAAAATAATAAAAAATAAAAAATGAATTATCTGTAAAACAATGTTGCCTTGCACATGGTTTTAATNCATGGTTTTATTGTACATGGTTTAGGAGGGCCTTGCAAATGGTTTTAAAACCATGTGTAAGGCCTCCTAAACAACCCATGGTTTTATTGTACATGATTTAGGAGGGACTTGCAAATGGTTTTAAGAGCATGTGCAATGCCTCCTAAACAACCCATGGTTTTAGGAGGGCCTTGCACATGGTTTTAAAACCATGCATGGGGGAGATGTTGTAATGTTTGTTCCTAAAAAAATAAAAAATAATAAAAAATGTTATATGTCAGTCATAAATAATATTAAATAATAATAATAAAAATATTAGATGTCGACCTTAAATAAAAAGACGTGTCTTTTGGTTTGAATCAAATCAATGGCTATATATAGGACACACAAAAGCTGAGAGCTCCTTGAATGCAATAACTAAGAAGAGGTTTGCACCTCGAGAGATTTGATCCCTCTCGACATTTGATAGAGCCTATAATTTGTATCTAAATTGGTATAAATAAGAATTTGGTTATCAGTTTATTAAGTTAATTTTGTTTTTCCTTTCATTGTTTATTTCACTTATTGTTGTGAATACATGAAAAAAGTTGTTGTTGTTTTTTTTTTAATTTGTTCGTGTCTTCTTTTTTTATTACTTCTATGTATCATAAAATGATTAAAAAAATCACATATTTGATAATCAATACAAATCTCCTAATTTTTTTTTCGAATTTTGTTTTTCTTAACATACTATATTTTGTTTTTCTTGACTTAATTCCTAGTAGTATATTCTTTTCTTTAGCAATTTTTGTTAGGTATGTTAACAATTTATTTACTTCACATCTACTAAATAATGGAGTTTCATTCTTTTCATATTTATCATTTCAAAAATAAAAAATAAAACTCTAAAAAGCCTAATAAATAGGATAAAACAAATGAATCATAAATGTATTGCCTTATGATAATTAGCACTTGATTATACGTATCTTCTATCTTCTTAATTTAGCTGATTCTCCAAGAAATCTATGCTTATTGAGAAGAAAAGGAGATAATGATATAAGCCATAAGATTTTTCTCATACCAACTTGAATTCATTAAGTGATGTCCTTAACTCATATAACTCACCACTTAACTCATATAACTTTGTTGGATTCTCCATAAAAAACGAATCCCTTGAGATTTTTAAGTGGGACTTAAAACCAAGGGTGTCCATTCTTATCTCTTTCTCATTTAGCCTCATAGAGATTGAAGTGTTGATAGTGTAAAGTTACTATACACTATCAACACGTAGTATAACAAATAAAATAAAAGAACCTTAGTATCAAATGCTTCATTTCTAATCCATCCCACTTTAAAAGCAATATTGTGTTTTGCCAAAATAAAGGGTTCCTAATAAGGTTAAATGTCATGTCTCTGTGAATGCATGGTTCATTTTATTTGGTTCATTATTGTTTTAGGAGAGCCACCATTGTAATATGAGAAAGGAGTTTATTTGAGATTTATTTCACCAGGCACAAAGACAATATTACTAAAAGAAGGGCATGTTTGGGATTCCTAGAAGGGTGTGATCGGACTTGTGGGAATTGAGTTATATGAGAAAAACAATATTAAAGTGGAAATTAGCTTACTTTGGGTTGATCTTATAAAGAAATCAATCTTCTAGTTGAATTAAATTTCTCATATAAGTTTCAAGTATTGTTGTATTTTTTTTTGGAAAAGTTGTTTGATGGCCTCCCCGTAAACCTTTTATGCATGTCTCTTATGGTCTTCCTCCCCCCCCACACTCATGGTTTCATACATGGCATCCTATAAGGGACGAACTAGAAGTCCCTCTTGATCCTCTTTGGACCAGCCCCGCCCCCTGCAACAACAGGACAAAACCCCGCCGACCGAATTCCTCACGTAAGAAGATACCCTGAAATCTGCAACCCCTGCAAATGCTGACCCTCAACCGTCATGGCTCACTAAGGAGGAAAAATCCAAAACCCACACATGCATTTCCAAATCTTCTGAGAAGCCTAGGATTAACCTCCCTCCATCTAGAATCAATACCAAAATCAATTATATGAAGAATTTGAAAGAGCTCTCCTCAACTAGATCACTATCAAGTGGAATCCCAAAGCTCACTTCAATTTTCAATTAGGCTCTAAAGGATTTTTCACCATCATAGTCTCTCTACTCGAAGATAGAGAGCACATTCTTGAAGGAGGACCCTATTTTTTCAACTCCGTTGGCTTATTCCTCAGAAACTGGGTCGAACGCTTCAATCTGGACACCGATAAATTTTCATGCAAACTGACTTGGGTCCGCCTTTACTCGCTCCCTCAAGACTACTAGGATGAAGAAACCCTCACAGACATCAGCAACTCCCTAGGAGAATTCGTCAAAATAGCCAATCAAACCAAACAACAAAGGTACACCTCCTACATCTAAATATGCGTTTATATGCACATAGCCAGATCTCTTCCAGATTCTGTCACCCTCACTCATGAGGACACAGAGTGGATCCAGTCAGTAGACTATGAGCACATTCCTTTCATATGTAGAAAATTTCATGAACATGGATATCTCTTCCAGGACTTCCCTTTAAATAGGACCGCCTTTAATAAAAAACAAACCCCAAACGTGGATGGAGAGGGTTTCAAAAAATCCATAAATAGAAGAAGAAAAGGAAGGAAAAATCCCACTGTAAATAAGCCCTCAAACCCCACTACTAGAAACAACTTCGAATCTCTAGACACTCCGCAAGAAGACAAAACTTTTGAAGAAGAAGAAACCCCACCAACAACAAAAAGATCAGATCAAGAGCCCGGGAAAGGTAAATATCCAGCAGAAGCTACCATGAATCCCAGTGCAGACTCATGAAAACAATCCTTATCCTCTGAAGAAATAGACCCAACCTTGGAAAAATCCACCCCCATCACAGATCTAGATTTCCTAATGTACGAAGACATGGGAGCTAAAGAAATAGGAGATCTTGATCTCATTGTCTTGGAGGATGCATGTAGAAATAAAACCTTCCATGTGATAGCACCCAAGAAAATCCAGCTTCTAAAGGACATTCTCAGCAAGGCCAAAGCTCGAACCAGACTTGGAATCGTCAACAGTGGATCAAAGGAGGAAATTTTTTTTCTAGAGAAGCTAAAAAGAGAGGCAGAAAAACAAATATACAAAGAATAGCGATTTTGGGTACCATACTTGTTGAATTAGGACAATAATCCCAACTAACAGAGTTCTTTCCCACCAAACCAAATGTTTCCCAATGAAGGTGATCTCTTGGAATAAAATGAGATCAATAGCCCTAGTAAACACAGAATGTTGAAAAAAACAATCCATCTTGAAAAAACAACTTTTCTCATGCTTCAAGAAACCAAATCAAATAGTGACAAACTAGAGCACTTTATGTATCGACTCTGGAAATGTAGTGGATGCGTATCTGTGGATTCGACAAGTGCGTTTAGAGGATTAACCATCTCCTAGAATCCAACTGATATCAGCCTCAAAAATTTCACGTCTACTCATCACTCCATCTCCGCTCACTTCCACCCCATTGGCACTAATTTGCATGACCGAATTACTAATTTCTACGACCCCCATCTCACTGATAAAAAACTTAGGTTCTTGTAATTTCTACACTAGAACAATCAAGAACTTTTTCATCCTGTCAACATGATAGGAGGGGACTTCAATCTTATTTCCTCGCTAAATATAAATATGGAGGTTGTTGTACCCTCTCCCCAGAAGATATCCTCTTCAAATATTTCATTGAAAACAATGGTCTTGTAGATATGGAAACCAATAATGGAATACACACCCAGAAAACCCGTAGAGGTGGCAAATGAAGGAGGACAAAGCTCCAGGTCCTGATGGCTTCACCATCAACTTCCTCCACTCCTATTGAAGCCTGCTCAAGCATGAGATTTGGGAATTGTTTTAAGAATCTCACAACAATCAAGGGGTCCTTCATGCACTCAACACCACCTTCCTTACCCTCATCTTGAAAGAAGACAAAGCGACCACTCCTGGTAAGTATAGACCCATAGAACTCTACAATGTTCTTTACAAAATTATCACTAAGGTCATCACCAACTGCCTTAAACCTATGCTCCCCCTCCTCATATCCCTGAAACAAGTAGGCTATGTTGAAGGCTGCCAGATACTTGATGGCATTATCCTAGCTCATGAAGTCATCCACTCTTTTAAAATATCCAAAAATCTTGGAATGCTCATCAAGATTGATCTTTCCAAAGCCTTTGATAAACTTAACTGGAACTTCATTGACCAAATCCTTCTTGCCTACAGCTTTGACCACTCTTGGGTTCACTGGATCCTTAGTCTTATTTCTCCGTCCTTCTTTTACATCCTCATTAATGGTGCTCCCTCGAAAACATTCAATCCCTCATGAAGCATTTGACAAGGTGATCCGCTCTCCCCCTTTTTATTCATCCTTATAGTTAAGGTCTAGGACATATGCTCAACCATGCTTGCTCCCTTGGAACCTTAAAAGGCCTCTCCCTTCACAATCATACACCCCTTACCCATCAATAGTTTATGGACGATAACTTGCTCATGGCCCATCCTTATGTTCAAGAGGAACGTAATTTTTTGGACATCATCATTACCTTCTCCAAAGCCTCGGGTATGGCCCTAAATCATGACAATTCCTCCATCTTTTTCTTTAACATCCCCTCAATCACTCAAAGGGATATCACCAGAATCTTGGGCTTTAATGCTTCTACCCTCCCTTCGAAATATCTTAGCACCCCCATTATTGACTCGACCCTCAAACATTCCTCTTGGAAGGGCCTTCTTGACAAAATTAAGTGTTGTCTCTCCTCTTGGAATTTTCTCTCTCTAAATCTAGATGGATGCTTGATACTTATCAAATTTGTTTTACAAGCCATGCCTCTTTATCAATTTTCTGTTTTAGCAGCACCTAAATGGGTTCTTCAGTCCATCAGAACTCTTCAATGCACTTTACTCTGGAAAGGAGACAAGGTCTCTCATAACTGGTCTTTGGTCAAATGGGAAATTGTTTTCCTAACTAAGAAGGAAGGAGGTCTTGGACTCTGAGACCCCACCAAAAATAATGAAACTTTGGGTGCCAAAATTTGGTGGAATTGGATCACCAAAAATAGCAGCCCTTGGGCCCATTTATGGAATAAAAAATATGTTTCCCACTTGCACACTCAGAATCTCATAAGTTACTCTCAGGATATAAAGGGATCTCTCATATGGAATGCATCTAACTCACAACGCCACCTCATTCAGTAGCACAACTTCTGGGAAATCCATGATTTCTCTCTTGCTAATTTTTGGACCAATTCTTGGAACCAATTCCTCAGTTTAGAAACTTCCCATAATCTCCATCACATACATGAATCCTTTCAAATTCTCAATCATGAAAAAGTCAACACTTTTTGGGACTAGGACAATAAATAGTAAATCCACGGCTGGTTCGTCCACCACATATGGCATCCAGATCAGCAACAGGCTTACTCTAAACCACTCTGGGAGGACCTGCAACAAAGACTCATAAGAAACAGACATGGACCAAAAATTCTCTGATGGGGATACAAACCTAAGGGTATGTTATCTATCAACGAAGCATATCATCTCTCAACCTACCCTCCCAACGAATAACAAGAGCCTGGTTGGGCCAAAATCTGGGGGTTAAAAACCTGGCCCAAAGTCACTATCTTTCTATGGCTAGTGCTACACAAGCACTTTCTGACTTGGGATAATCTTCTAAAATGAGGTTTCAATGGCCCTTCACAGTGTTCCCTTTGTAGAGAAGAAGAGGAAACTATGGACCACCTTCTTAACAACTTCTCCTTCTTGAATAGTCTTTGGGACAAGGTAACCTCTTTATGTCAAAGAACCGATCATTGTCGAGGGAACATTTATGAGACTATCAGGCATTGGCATGATCATCCCTATCGGAATCCTCTTCTAAATAAAATCTTGCAACTTACCCCTAGTTTCTTCATTTGTAACATCTGGAAGGAACGTAATCTCAGGATTTTCGAAAACAAATCCAATTCCATAGAAATTGTTTGGGTCTTAAGTCAAAAACATATCAATGAAAATACTATGCTGCACAATTGGAATGAACGGGACCTTAAGGAAATTCCTTATTAAATAATCATTCTATAGAACTAGAATCTCCCCTCCCTCCCACTTGCATTTAAGTCTCTGCCCCAGAATCCCCATATTTCTATCCCGAACTATTGGAGCAGCCCACCCCCTGGTTTCTACAAGCTGAATTTTGATGGATATTATAAAGGTAATCCTGGGAAAATGGGTTATGGAGGAGTCTTCAGATCCTCCACAAACATGATTCTTAAGGTCTTGTATGGCTCACTTGGCATTGAAAGAAACAACGCGACTAAACTAACTGGCCTTCTTAAGGGAATTCAAATTGCTTTCAACCATGATATTTTTCCACTAATTATAAAGGGGGATTTGTAGCTCATCCTCAATATGGTTGCCATAATTCATAATGGTTCCAATATCACCAAAATATCCTCTAGTTGGAGGCTATATTATGATCTTCAAAAAATAGCTCTTCTACTCTCCCAACTTGTGGCCATCACTTTCCAGCATGTCAGTAGACATGCCAACTCTCTACCTAATAAATTATCTAAATGGGGCATCTCTACGAACTCTCAATTGCAACAATTATCCCTGGAAAACCTCCTGAAATCCTCTCTAAAGAGTGATTGTATCCAAATCGCTACGGAGGATGGTGCTCACCCGGATGTGGGTGCCATTTCTTGTCACGAGATGTGTGGGAACAACAAACCAGAGGCACAAATGTATCCCAACACAACCCTACAATGACCCATTATAATTCCATCAATGCTGACAACTCCCCCAATTCCTGATTAACAGAGTCATTCAAGGTTGCATCCTTGTTTCTTGATGGGAAGTGATATACTCGGCATCATGCCGTCTCGAGATCTCTCGGGTAGGTTTATGGCGACTCATGTGAGGAATATGCAACTCATATGTCAGTTCAGGTTTAATATTGCTATGGTGCGTGGTATTTCCTATTTCATTCCCTCTCCTTCGAGAACAACTATAGAATATGTTAGCACCCCCACGTTCCTAGAGAGCATCGACAATAATAGATTCATTCCTCAGTCTTCAGCTCTCATGATCAACCTCAACTTTCAAAGTCTCCTCCCTTCTGCACCTCCGATCCTTCTAATTATGTCATGCAGACTTCGATCCACCCCTCAGCGTGGGCATGCAGGATGAGGGAATTCCAATGAGCGCGCCATGAACCTCTCTACAATTTTCAATACATAAGGATTTGACATGGAAATTCCTGATCACCTACTTCATATCATGAATGACTAGGAGGATGAGCTCCTTGGCCCCCCTTTTGTGGTCAATAGAACAATTATGCATAGACACAATTTCTAGGTGGTGAATAACCTAATGGCTAGGCTTCTTCTTCGTCTTACAGGCTCTCAAGACAATACTCCAATGTCTTCCTTGGTTCCTCCTAGCATTCCAATTGACACAGAGAAAATACCACCTCCCCCTCCGGTGATGAATCCCACTGCTAATCAATAGGGAAAATATGCTACCACCATTTCCTAGACTTACAAGAAGACCGAGCCGCTTCCTGTTAAGAAAAGTCCCTCCAGCACTAGTGTGTCGAGCAGTGAGGAAGATACCAACAATGACTCCAAAAACCCTGACCATGATGGAGGCCGGACCACTATCACCCAATAGGATTCCCCCACTCATGGGAGACCAAAAACACACTCGGAGATTGGCTTCGACTTTGTCGTACCCATAGAGGAGGAGGCTCCTACCAATCACTGAGTACATGTTCCTGGGATCTTCCTTTTTATATTTCATGATCATTATGGGTTTAGTTTCTTTAGTTTTTTGCATCTACAAAGCACTGCTCTTTTGTTTGAACATTGTTTATACTATTATTTGTATGATCTGTTTCTCTACTGGGAGGATCTTTTTGATGTTAAGAGCCTAATTTCCCATGATGGGAAGCCTCCCACCTTCACTCTGCATTTTTCAGTCCACAGAATTGCCATTTTGGCTTGTAGTTTTGCTTGTATTATTATTATGAATCAATAGAATAGACTTTGAACTTACCAAAAAAAATGTTGTATTTTCGTTAACGCATATTTATGGGTTTTAGAAAAAATATAGTTGGAGTAGGGAAAAAATCACACTACACACCATACCTGCATACTTAAGATTTGGGAAAAAATCACGATGCATACATGGATAATTATATTGGGTCATTTCGATTATCTCACATACAACATGCCAAAGCCTTGATTCATGCCTCAATTCAACGTAGACATTGCAACAAACAATGTTTCAATATGTACATGATTATTTTTAATAGAATCATACTTAATAGAATAACACAATTGGGTTTATTTTTTTAAAGAATGTAAAGGATTCAAGGATGGATAATTAAAAACCATCAATTATTCCAGTCCATGACTATGAATTTTGATTGGATATAGTGTAAATAATTTGGATTACAGTGTTGGAATCTTGTATTTGGTTCATATCAAGGCTAATATCATTGACAAGTGGGAAACCTCACCAAGTCACCATAGATTAATTGTTTGCTACATTTCATTCCCAATAAGTTGGGTTCACTTCTATCCAATTAGTAAAGATTTCAATCCATTTCTAATATCCTAGTTCTCAACTTAGGTTTATACCCATTGTATCTTATTGCTTAGCCATTGATCTACTTACCTTGTTCCATAGCCAATGAATCTACACATGCAAACATCACACCAACCATGGTGAATAAGTTGGGTTTTGCACCCAAGACTTGCATTTCGTTGAAAAATATCAAGCCTTGATGGGGATCCAACATCTCTCAACATATTATTTTGGTAATGATTGCATTCATTGGCAGTAACAACATTATATTCAATTTCACTTCTTATTGCATGATAATGAATTTATTCTTTTAAAGCCAATAAATCAGACATGCCAAATCAAAACTCTAACCCTAGTGATTGAGTTGGGTTGTATGCTCAATACTTCCATTTCATTAAAGAATGTCAAGTCTAACACTCATATATATAAATGGAAAAATTCAATTCAACATTAATCAATTTGACATATTTGACCAAAAATTTAAGTGGCCACGAAGGGTATCTCCTTTTTAGTGACAAAACTATGTTTATAAATCAAATTTTTATCTTTACAAAATAAAACATTTTTAAGAATAGCCAATACTTGCTTCCCTCTAGTTAATGGATCCCTTCTAATAATTGTTGTTAGTATATTTTTGTGCCACAAACACTTGGTATCTTTTCCCAATTGATAAATTCCTTTATTAGCGATTCTATTCCTTTCATTAACTAGTAGGTATATTTCTAACACAAATACGTCTTCATGAAATTTTTTGGGAAGGAAATATTTCCATTGCTTAAGGTTCTCTTCATAAAACCATATCAATTAA
Organism: Pseudotsuga menziesii; assembly: GCA_001517045.1. NCBI lineage: Eukaryota > Viridiplantae > Streptophyta > Pinopsida > Pinales > Pinaceae > Pseudotsuga > Pseudotsuga menziesii. Next base: position 246,603 of record LPNX011125397.1, on the reverse strand, counting down.
TCATGGACTAAGTGCTTGCCACATTTCATTCCCAACACGGGTTTACTTCCATTCGAGTTTACTTTTATCCCAACCAACAATGATTTCATTCCATTTTCTACAAGATCAATGGCCACAAAAACATTAAATTCAACTCCAATTATTATTGCATAACTATGGTTATTCTTAGCTTGTTCTAGAGCTAATACATATTCACATGCAATCATATACTTTGACCATGATTAATTAGTTGGATTTTATGCCTAGTACTTGCATATCATTAAATAATGTCTAGTATTCATGAGGACCATGCTTCTCCCAACATCTCATTTAGGAAATCATTACATTCCATGACCCAACTTTCTTATATTCAAATCCAATTATTATTGGATAACCATGGATTTTCTTACCTTCCATATTCAACAAATTTGCAAATGCAGGAAAAACACTAACCACAATTTTAAGCCATATATATTTTGAAATTAAATTTCTATTATTATATTAATATTGTTTTTAATGGTAATCTAGGACCTTAATTGTAATTGTACCCTTTGTCTCTTATATATATACCAAGGATACTTTGTTTTGCGATTATCCCATATCATATTGTGCATCTTATACATTGTATAAAGAGGTTTCCCCCTCAAATATGCATTCTATTCATCTCTTTTTTTCATTCTCAAGGCATTGGGTTACTCTTTCTTTCTATTTTTATTATATTTTGAGAATTTGGTGCATAACACTTGGTATCATATCCATTTTCATTATAATGTTATTTTGGTGATGTTTCAGGAAGTTAAATTTTGAGAAGCCTTAGGAGACATTTCAAAGTACATTTGGTAAAATTTCCAGGTCTTGGTGAACTATAATTTCTAAGATACATATTGTCAAAGTTGGGAGTTTAATTTTCTAGTCCAAAAATTAGTCTCAACAAGGTGTTCTAGTTAAAAATATTATATTTGAATATGAAAAGATACAACTCTAGTGTCACAATTTTCATCAATGAAAAACCAAACAATTATTATTATTATTATTATTTTATGGTAAATATCTTAGAATTAGATGCAAAGTATTGGACATGTGGAAGGTGGAAGTTTTCTCTCCTAAAAGGGACAAAAACAACACGTTTTGGGAAATTCACCATAACTTTCTCTTGGCACATTAGAATTTGACCAAATCTATCGCATTACAAGAAGATACATCAAGATATTACATTTCAAAATTTCAGACTTAGAGGGGCTGAAATTTTAGAGACAATTTAGGAGAAAGGTAGGTCGGCAAGATAACTTACTGTTAGAATAATCCGTCAGGATTATTGTAAATAAATAATAGGAATATGAATAGATAGGAAGGAGAAAAGGCTGGTAATCAACCGCCTCATGAAATGTATAAATATAGGCATTTGCATTTGAATAATCAATTTGGAATCGGGAGTTATTACCAACAAGTGGTATCAGAGGATGGCTGCCTGCCTGCCATAACTCCTGCCTGTTGCCAGTCTGCCCATTCCTGGCATTCTGCTTGCCAGTCCATTGTCAGACTGCTCCATCAGTCTGCCAGTCGAGTCGCATGCAGTGTGCGTTACTCCTCCCTCTGCCTGCGTTTATTCTCTGCTAAGAATTTTGAACAATACCTAACCCTAATTTTTGCTGGGTGCCTATTCATTCCCCATCACTGCTGGCACCATATCTTCTATGCAAAAATTCCACTCAGCATACAGCTCCACAGCTACACGCTGGTGTAACAGGAATGTGCTACGTTATGAGAAGTCTGTACATTGTTATGTGGAGATTGAATGAAAGCCACGAATGATAAGTTCTTGCCCGAGCCCTAGACTTGATATCAAATAAGTCCGGCAGTCTCCATCCCACTAGAATCGTTTTGGATAAAGGCTTCTTCCCACAAGAAGTCGATTCTCATTAGGATGTTCCCTTGAAAAAGATCCGGATTCAGTTCCACGTGAAACCCTAATTTATGCTGCGATATAGTTGTGACTGCGTTGTTGAATATATATCTGTTCAATCCCAGCGTCTTGAATGCTGTTCCCGCTGCTGCGTCTCACGTATTCACTGATATTTCGTGGTTTGTGGCTCTTGTTGTGAGCCTGCTCCGATTTTGGACTCTTTAGACGGTCTATTTTTTTGTTGCTATTGGCTAGGAATAAACACTCTCATTGCTGGAGTTGTCTGCTGGAATTAATAATGTATGCGTTGGAGACTTGTTAATGTATGTGCTGGAATTATTAATGTATGCGTTGGAGAGTTTTGAATGTATGCGCTGGAGAAAAGCACAGAACTGTCATACGGCCACCTCCGTATGGAACGTAACTGCAAAATATATTGACTGACAAATATTTCTCAGATTCCTAACCCTAATTTCTGTGCTGCAACCTGCGTGGAGAAGAGACTGTGTAGTGAATCCTGAAGAGCCATCGTTGTGATGTTGCGTGGAGAAGAGACCGTGTTGTGTATTAAAGACTGCTGTGAGTGAAGCTGTGCGTGGAGACCTGCCTGAAGAGACCGCTGGCTGCATGGAGGAGACCTGCGTTAAGCCTAAGCGTGAGACTCATGTTGTGAGGGCTGCCTGCTACGGAGGAAGAATAATGTATGCTGAAGAATAATTCAGAGCTACTCGTTGGCCCCTTCCTGCAGGAGAATACACTCTTTCTTTCAGAGATTGCGGCCTGCAGATTGCTGCTTGCCTGAAAGCTGCGTATGTGAAGACAACACTCCATTTTCTGTAACATATATACAAGAGTATGTGAAGAG
>LPNX011125397.1:194261-236520 GCA_001517045.1 Pseudotsuga menziesii | reverse complement strand
ATATATATATTTCTCACACCATTGTCACTCATGAAACTCAATAAGGAACTATTGTTTTCATCTTGTTGAATCACTACCTTACACCCTTTGTTTCCTCATCCTTTAAGGATTAGTTTCTCCTTGTGTTTCTTGTATGGAGTGACCACACCCTCATGGTTGCATCTTTCATAATTAGTAGGGAGTAGCCATCTCCTCCTTGGTCTCACCTTGAACAACTAAGAGGGAGCGACCAAGCCTTGAACCTTATAGATCGAATAATTTTTGAGGAGATGATCCTAATCTCAGTTGGTCCTTGGCATCATGATCTTGGGAAATTGTATATGATAGATTTCACTAAGTTTCATGGGTCACTATATCTATAATTTAATCTTATCCACCAATCTATACAAGGTAACTTCAAAGGATAAAGGGAAACAAGAGAAAAAGAAACTGAAAACTGCCCATATACATAGTGAGACACTTATTCCATAGAGTTCATCATGAAATTTGAGATATCCTTGATTATATGAGGGTTAATAAGGAGTTGAACGATGGAATAAGAGGATATTGCTCCATGAATTAAGGTATATCTAAATGGTTGTAATGTTCTTCACTATTTTAGTATAGATCTACATGATTTTCCCCTCCATTGTATTGTTAATTTATTTCTTATACATTACAATAGCATATCTAATATTTCCTTGAGTAGATTAGATTAAATATAAGTATTTTTTTCTTCATGCTGCTATGAAGGGTTTTATCTTGGTATATATTTGTCTTGTTATGTGCAGGTAGCAGGTGTAAGGAACTGGAGCTGGACCTCTAGAGTCACATCAACCATAATTACACAAGAAACCATCAAATCTAAGGTACGGTTCAATATTCTCTTCCTTATCATGCAGTTTATAGGTTAAAGTTTTAGATCTAGTGGAAATCTGGTAGTGGATATCAAATCCTATTTTGTCATTTGATAATTGTAGGCTTGTATGACCTAGTGTTGAGTGAACCAAGATCTGATTTGTATTATGATGCATGCTGGTGGTTGTGTATGAATTATTTTCTATCCTCTAGTTTGATATGTAACTACATTTTAAATACGAAGGAAAATTGACATCACCATTTAAGCAAGAAGGTCTTTGAGTGAACTACATTGTGTGTGGGTAATTGACAAGTAGATAGTGACCATTGCCAATATATTACAACCCTTATTATCCTGATTGAGTGTGGTCTGCATTTTTATTTTTAGTCTTCATTATTCATTTTGAAGTGAAAAATAAAAAAAATATGCATTGCATGTTCATTATTGAGTTGAGTTGTTAGAGGTGAAGCATTGAAGCGTTGAAAGAATTTACAAATAATGTTTCTTGTTTGATAACACCATTTTGGAATGTGAGCTTGTTGTACTTTTGTGTGGCTTTGGTGAAAAATAAAAGCTTTGTTTTCCTCCCTGTAATGACTCCTTCCTACAGAGTAATACAAACAACATACCGACATAAAGCTTATTCACTTACATTATCTTACTAGACTATGGTTGATTTCAATCTAAATTTGGGAACATGGCTTACATAGATTATTAGCTAACACCGTTTCCATGTTCATCACAATAATTATATATTTAACCAGGGGTGTTACAATCCCCAAGATAGGTTTCATCAAATTGAAAGAAAAAGGAGCATTGTATTGCATGGTTTTTTCAATTGATTGAGTCATAAAACATCACTTTCATTTGCACATCATACCCCTTGTGTACATAAAATTCAACTAAATGCAAGAAAAACTTAAAATCAAATAGACTTATTTTTCATTGATAGATAAACCAAATTTAGTCTCTTTTACAGGGCCTTGGTTGTAGGTAAACTCTGTAAGGCCATTAAATGAAACTAAGAATTGATTACTGAGTGCAAAATCTATTAGTAGAAAAAAGTACTTGCTGAGAAAGCACATCTAACACATGCATTAAGAACAAGGTTAAGATAGGTGTAGGTGTTACACCCAAAAAATGCCCTAATACTCTTATCATCTGAAGTCCCTGCCCAAATATGCTTTTGGCCCATTTTACAGCCTGACACAAAGTGCCAGATAGGCATGACACTTGTTGACCATTGGCATAAGGCATCAGTGTCACCCTTCCCTTGAACACAAGGTGCACTGACACACTTACCTCTCTTACAAGGAGAGTTAGAAATCCAAACAAGGAAAAAAGAGAAGTTTCGAGAAGCTTCCAAGAGAAAGATCTCATGGAGGATGATCTTATCTATGTGGGAGATATGGAACTCGACCTCCCAACACATAGGGATCATTCCCTAGCTTCCTCCCAAAATATCTCAACCCATTTGGGATTCCTTTGGCCTATAAATGCAATCTACTTGGACCATGTGAAGGAGAGACCAAGAGAGAATCCTTATGCTATTGGATTGAGGTATGGTATAAGAGGCAAAGAGAGAGAGTTTGCGAGCAAGAGGTTGCATAATTGTGAGTGTGTCAGATATCTTGTAAAATCAAATCTTTGACATCAAGGATTTGGTTGTAGCTTTGCTTTCTTGTTCTTAATACAAAAGTGTTTCCCTTTCCCATAAATGATTTGTGTTCATATTAATTATTTAATACTAGTTTCCTTGATGATTTGTATAGATTATTGATCTATCTTGTTGCTCTCATGTTTTGTCTTGTTTTATGTATCATTTGTAGCCTAAAATTGATCGCACAAGGATCCGTGGAACAAGGGAAACCTTATTCACTCAAGGTAAAAGAGCTTGTCATTCAAGTAGATCAATCATATAGGGAGAGGATATACTGCTGTGTCTTTTTTTTCTAGACACACCATGTAGGATAGGGGAAAAATTTGTGTCCACACTGATTGAAATATTCCTGGTAACAAAATTGGCGACCATACTTGGGATAGACCAATCATATCTGCAGTAGATCTAGTTAGATATTGGACTTTTAATACCACTTTTGACTGCAACTTGTGAATTTCATTCTCTTTCTCATTTAAGTTATTAAGGTGAGTGATCCACCTTGTCACACTATCCATTATCTTCTATGGTGAGTGATTTTCCTCATTTTTTTTCCATATTGACCCACATTTTTTTTTCTTGCAGGATCTTGGTTTTTTTGATCTCGAGATTCATCGACGTTCTTGGTTAGGCCTAACAGAGTGCCAGGCATACCCTGATGCCTGTTTCCTTTTTCCAAGAAGTGTCACTAATTCCCTTACTAATGCTTTACTGTGTGCCGCTAATGCCTGTCACTAGTAGATAGGGAGCATCGAGCCCAGCCTGATGCCCTGGTGCAACTCTTCACTGTGCGTCAAGGTAGGCCATCCCCTGCTTTGAGGCTCGTCCTTAATTTTTTTTGTTTCTCTTTGGTTTGTTGTCAATTTGTGTTCTGTCTCATTGATAGGTCTGATAGCATGTTAGTATGATCTACCTCTTTGAGTTTATATCTCAAAAGCTTGTTGATAAGAAGCTTTAGAATTGGAAAATTATGTATGAATTGCAGTCTTGGGTTTATATTTTCTTTGATTGATCCTCTGAAAACAATCTTAGATCTATAGGAAAGAAGGTCTGTAGTTTTCTTGCATTCAATTGAGGGTGGTATTTTCTCTCTCTTTCTTTTCCAAATTATATTCAAAATGAAAAATGCTTGCTTGTTTGCTTTGATTGCTATTATCTTCCTTGAGTGGTTAAAATAATATTTCTTCGTGAATTGGACCGAGAAAGTATAAACTTTTAGATTTTAGAAGTTGTTATTTCCTTTTCCTTTCAGAGATATTTTAGGCTTAGTGTTGGAAATTCTTGCGTGTTTGGAAAATTGTTGAAAATATTGAAGATAAAGTTGTTGAAATTTGCATAGTGCTTTTGCTTGGAAAAGAAAAGTTTCTCCGTTACTCTAGGTAGTGTTCATCGAAGAGAAGAGTTTCACTGCATCTAGATCTTAATATTGCATCTTGATCCACATTCCATGAACATTTATTAACCATCAAGATAAAATAAGCAGTAGATTAGGTTAAAGTTTTTAGTAATTTGAGTGATAGGATAAAGATGTGTTCTGACATCTTAAAACATAGGAACTGTTGTTATTATCCTGCATTGTATCCCAGGGATCATGTGGTTCTTCCACATATTGTTGGTATATCAAATGACCTTTCATGTAGCCTTTAGGTATATCGAAAGGTACTTCATGTAATCAGTGGTATATAGAAAGGCCCCTTTTGGATGGTTGTGCATTAGACAACACTAATATGGATTTGAGTTCCCACATACCTAGTGTATATCGGGAGACCCCTCTAGGATACCCATACCAACCGAGAATATACTTTTGGTCCTCTTGTTGGAGTGTTAAACACATTTCTCATCAACATCATGAAGTGAGATCAAAGTATTAGTGTTTTCCTTAAATCCTCAAGTTTTGAAGATAAAAATGGACAAGGATCAATGATTTCACACTTTTGGCCACCATTGCACTTTCCATGTGGTCAAGGTGTGGTACCTATATGAGTAACACTATTTTTCCTTGAGTAGTAAGTGGTGCTACAACTAGTTTATTTTATGCAATGAGCAGTGATCCCCTAGTAATGCTTTATCTCCTTGGACACGAAGTGGTGCTCGAGTTTTAAAGGTAAAAAGAGAAGCTTCGAGAGGATTCTCGTAGCCTGACTTCATGGATCCTCATCCCTATTGTTCAGGACCACCTGGAGCATGAGATCCATAATTGTAGGATCCTCCCTCCACCTCACCCATGAGATCCTCAGCCTATTCTATCCTCCCATGGCTTTAAATACTAGCTCAAACCCCATGGGTAAAGGGAGGAAGATTATGTTATTGTATCTAAACTTTGGCCAAATTCAACCAAGACTAGTGAGCAATTGGTAGGAAAGCTTGAGGCTTTGAGGAAAGGTTCACTTGAGAAGAGTTTCCCAACACTTAGGATTAGGTTTTATGCTCTCTCTCTCTCTCCATTTTATTAATGAAAATAAAGGTTTATTTCCCATGAACATCATTGTATTTGAATTACTATGTTTATTGTTAAATTTCTTGGTCATTAACATAGGATCATAAACTAGCTTGTTACTCTGATCCATTTTGTATTGTTTGTTGTATATCTTGCAGGACATCTGTGGAGATCAAACAATCCAAATACCCGCCTTTTACAGTTCGTGAGAGGTAAAAGAGTATTTCATTGAAGTAGTTTATGTAATATTAGGTAAAGATATTTTATGTTGTGATTGATTTGTTCTAGTTCAGAGTTTTTCAGGCTAGGGAAACAAATTCTGTTCGCAAAAGGTGAGTATTTTTGGCAACATGGAGAAATACACCGAAAACAACACTTGGGGAGATACTGTGCACATGTCATCCAGGCAGTTGGGTATTTAGGCAAGGGTATGGTCCCAATCCTCCTTGTCACATTTTCAAGTTGTACCATGCAGTATATCGCGATTTGTGACAACTTGACAATCCTACTGAGGAACTGACTTTCATCATCCCCTCCTACCATTTAAGTTTTCTTGTGACCTTAGCTTGCGTATGATTGCTTGTGTGTGATCTCTTCCTTGTATAGAAATTTAGAGTAGAAGTCTTCGACCTGCACTCTAATTGAGTTACACATGAGATAATCTCGTAGCTTGCAGGGTTTACCACCTAACTTTCCTCCTATCATGGAAGAAAGAGAAGGGGAAACCATGGAACAACTAGCTACGACTGATTCACAAGTCAAAGGAGTTCTGGTTAATGAACTCGAGGAAGAAATTTCTTCCTTTGAAAATCCTGTGATAGTCCAACAACCTTTTGTAGAAGTCACCACCTTTTGTTTTCGAACGAAAGGTCAACCTGGTGCACCAAATTAGGTATTTACCCACCATCAGATGATACTATGGCGACATAATTTGGTCCAACTGCTCCTTTTTGGGATACTTCTTTAGGACATGCCATTTATGAATACAAAACTACTAGACCATCTTATATTACTCCCCCACGCGAAAGTAGATTCACTAGGAATAAGGAGATACTTGGATCAATCCAACTCCTGATCGTTTACGTAGCCTAGGAGAGAATATAAGAGGAGTAGTGTTTATCCTCTACCCCGCCATTTAGAAATTATTCCCCATGGATATCATGCTCTTTCACCATCTCATGTGGCTCTTAACTAAGGTTCACCGGTTCAAAACGTGGTTACTCATGATTAAGGTCAACCCTCCATCCCTACCTTACCCACCCTTGTTGGGCCAGGAAAAGTGCACAAGGATGAATCTGCTATACAAGTGCAAGAGGAAAAGTGGGCGTGCGATGGAGGAAAAGTAGGTAGAGGAGGTTGCGATGAGGAAAGGAAGATCCGAGTAGGTGGAAGAGGTAGGTAGAAGAGTTAAATTAGAACAGGTACAAACCAGTGAAAGACGATGGAAGGACAAACTAATGGAAGAACAAGGACAATTTTATGGCTAGTTATGACTAGTACAAAAGGCTGAAAGACGTTTCCGCGACTAGTTATGGCTGTGGTTAATTTCATGTAGGAATTTTGCGGCCAGTTCGACTTGGCATTAATGTAATTGCAGATATTTTGTAGCTACTCGCATCTGTAATAATTGAGTAGTACTCAGTTGACCCTGCGTGTTCTTCTAAATGCTATAAGTAGGAAGAACCCACTCGGTATAAGGGTTCATTCGTTCAGTGGATTAGCATTAGTTTTTGTTTAGTAAGTTAGATGCAGTTTAGTAGTTTATTGTTGACTCAGAAGAGGAGGTCTAGTAGAAGTCTATTGAGACACATATCTACGGCTGAGTGGGAAGACTACTAGTGGAAGGAATCTGTAGCTGAGTGTGCTGATAGTACAGTAGAAGAGTCGATCCAGGCTGTGTGCGGATCAGTAGGAGTAGATAGAAGAATAAACCAGAGAGCATGAGAGAAAGAAGATTGATTCAGAAAGACATATCTTAATAACAGTCTACAAGCCACAGACTGCAAGGTGCTACCTACATTTCTCATGCCAGATGAAGAGCACCTTCATGGTTTTTCCTAGATGGGTTTCCACATTATTTCCTATGTCGAATGAATGAATGCTGTGGATATTGGATGTTATGTGAATGTGTGTTTACTTTATATTATTACAGTTATTGTTGAATGTATGTTGCAATATTACTGATTAGTTAAGGAATGAATGAATCATGAGAACTGCTGACATGTTATGTATGATTTCATGATTAATCTACTGAGTTATAATATAAGTCACATAGTTGTGCCAGTTGTTAAGTGGTTAAGGGTAAGGTTGTTTCATGTAGTTACACTTCTGTCACAAAAGCAATAGACTCCATCGTCCTATCTTTGTTGAGCACCTTGGCCACGCACCAAGGGACTATAATCCCTCGCCAACTGCAGAAACATGGTTTTGGCAGTTACACACTAAGATATCTCGAGTGAGATTGGGCCTGCCTCGTTGGAGTTGCTGACTAAGCTTGCTCTATCGGGCCGATGTCTTTTGGTGTCTTGCTGGTATTATGTTGTTGTTGAACCGCGGGTTGAGACAAGAAGGAGAAAGAGGCCAACAAATGGTTCTGTTTCCGGACCCATAATCATTTGAGTCGAGGGAAATGTTGTGGCACCTGACTGTAACACCCCGGTTTTGACCCCATTGCATTTAAATAAATGATATAAATAATCATGGTGTGGAGCTAGGAAAAATCCCCACCATTGATTTAGTGTTTATGTTTTGGAAATTAAAGCTGGGCCGATGGTATTTTTTTATGCTAGCTAAACATTAAAAAGTTGAACATTATGTTAAAATTGCAATTTTTAATTAAAACCCACAACCGGCTATGTCAATGCAACAAAATGAGATGGAGGCATGATTTTTCCTAAGGATGAGGGAGTGGGGGGTTGGAAGAGTGGGAAGAAATTCGAATTGGGCATAGCACCAATTCTTGAAAAACATTTTAAAATTTTCTTGGGAAAGAAAACACCAAAAAACGACCACTTTTCCCTCATGCGGTAATGTTTCAACTTCCCCCAAGATTTGGATTGAGAAAAACATTTTTGAAAACCCAATTGGGCATTCACGTAGAAGCAAGCAAGAAAAAATGTTTATGAGTTTGAAACTTTCAGGAATTTCTCCTGTCTGGTGATCTGAATCCTTCACATTTTTTGTTTCCCTGTGTGGATTACTCTCTCTCATGTTTTCTCCTGTATGCTAGTCGTTTTCCTGAACCAGATTGCCCAAATTCGATTTTGTGTCTTTGGTTTAAATAACCAGCAAATGTTTTCGTTTTGGTATTTTGCAGTAGTCGGTTTGGCACCGACAAAGTTCAGGAATTCATAAATTTCTTTGTGTGTATGAAATTCCTAGTGTAGGCTATGTTTTGATAAATCCCGGACTGAGATCACTGTGTGTGCATCCACATTTGGAATCTGAATTGATTGAAGGAATGGAAATAGAGTCTAGACTTGCTTGATAAACCTAGTGTGTGAAAGAACCTCACAGACCAATCTAGAAGGCTGGTTTTCTTCTTTGCATGCCCTGAATAGCACTGGAAGGGAAGGAATGACCTGAGGGACTGTGTAGCATAGAAGGGAATGCTTCCTTGTGCTGGGTGTGTAATTTTTTAGAAATCAGGCTAGATCCAGTGTGCATGTTCATAGCTCTAGGGTTGAGCTCACTAGCTTAGTAGTCAGTCTTTCCACTCCTCGACAGCCTGATAAACCCAACTAGAAGGATGGCTTGGCTGGTAGTCTGATAAACCCATCTGTTGGCTTGGATGTGTCTCATGTGAATTTGGCTAAGTGTAAAACACTACCTATGTAAGTCTGATAAACCCAACTATGTTGGCTTGACTGAGTTTTATTGTATCCTTGGATATGGGGAAAGTCTGCTATTGTTCCTTATTCCTTGGGGAAAATCATGCCCATCTCGGGGGTGGAAGTGTTGCTGAGAGATTAAAGAGAACACTGGCCTATGGTTGGGTGGAATGTTGCAGCGACATAGCTGGTTGCAGGACAAGCTTCTCCAAAGATAAGTATTCTTGTTTAATTAAGTTCTGTAACTATATTTGCTTATGAATTATTATGAAATTATCATGAACATGTTGAATGCATGAATGTGTTGAATGAATCATTTGCTTTCGCTGTATATATCATGTACATTTTATTATGCATCTGTGTATTTATATGCTTTAAGTTCAATGCATTTTTATATATGTACTATGTTCATGGGGGCTTAGATTTTTCGGGTTGATAGACGTTGTCGCGTCCTCTCCACCGAGTAAGGGTTGGGGACATGACACTAACAAAGAAGGAAATAGAGGATTGGCTAAAGTCTAAGATGTTATCCTTTTTGCAAGAAGAGAGTGCAGGATCATGGTTGAGCATAGAAAACTGGGTGGATGAGTACATATATTTTGACATTCATGCGATCTTCTTTGTAGAGTTTCCCATTGTGTTGCACGAGTGGTTTTCAAGGTTGGAAACTCGACAGACAAATTTCCATAGAAGAGAAGCAGTTGAGTGGAGTGATCAGTTGGTTTGCAAGATAACCGGCATAAGTAACACCATATCTAGAGCTGTTGAATTTTGGGTTGACAATCTTTTACAAGGGTATATTACTAAGTTTGTAGTAGACACTATAAGCTCATATAGTGAGGCTGAAATAATTTTTTTCCAAGGACCCCGAAGAAGATATTTGTTATATATTAGTACATGGATCAAGATGCTCATTTATGAAAATGGAATTCTGCAGTTAAGTAGTTAAGTCGCGCACCTAGGAAGAAGGCTATGTCACAGAAGACCTATCAAGACAATGGTAAATGGTTAGCTGAGATGTTCCTAGGAAGTACAGAACCTAAACTAGAAGCTAGAGTCCTAAGGAGTGGAAGAAGATTTAGATCAGGGAAAAGAAGAAAGAAAGAGGAAGGTCGACGAGCTCCTAGTCTGTTTGAGGAAAGTGAGCATGAACTTCTGTCGCAGTTGGATGAAGGGTCTTGTGAAGAAGAGGAGAAATACAACCTAATATCAGAAGGGACATTGGAGTCTAAAGATCCTGTGGATAACCAAGATCAGGGAACAACTACATTACACATGGAGTATATCCAGAGGTAAGGTCTAGAGCCTCATCTCGTGAAAGAGTTGTTAATATTGATAGTGCTAGTACTGCGACTAGCGTGTAGGAAGGTACACCTCCACTAGATTCATCCGATAACCCCGACGCCAACTCAATGGCTAGGCATGATATTCGGTTACCCACATTCAATGGGAATAGAGTGGAGGATCCAGAGCAGCATTGGTTCCTCTGTGAAGATGTTTGGATGGTTCTCCTAGTTCACAATGCGAACCTGAAGAAACCGTAGATGATCATGACTTTGAGAGGTCATGTGCTGGATTGGTTTATGAAATTCTGCGTAGTACCTCTAGGAGCACCATAGAAAACCCTAGAAGAGATACAACTCACAATGATTTTTGAGTTCAGAAAGCCTAAATCTGAGTCGCAGTGCATCACTGAGATCAAACAAATACACTAGTCATTAGTAGAGTCTGTATGGGATTTTGACCAACGGTTTAAGACCTTGAAGGAAGAAGTAAGTTTCCAAATGTTGGATGTACAACATAAAGAGTGGTTTATTACTACACTATTACCACACATCCGAGGCCCATTAATGCAACAAAAGATTGAATCACAGACATAAATGCTAGAATTGGAAATGAAGCTGGAAGCTTCACCGATCAACGATGGTGCCACAGGAATGGTACAGATCCAGTTGTACCTGGATAATTCATGATACAACTTCAAGATATCAAGAAGGGAAAGGAAGTGCAACAAGACTTATGGTGTGCAAAATTCAGAACGTATGGACACAACAAGGATAATTGTTCGACCTACATGAACTATATCGCATCAGGTGGGCCAAACCTATTGAGTGCCCATGGGATACCCTAGTGCTGCATATGCCAGTCTAGAGGACATCACGACAAGGAGTGTCTATACTTGCAGAAAGTTGTAAGTACCCCAACAAAACTCTTCTGTAAATTTTGTAAGTTAGTAGGCCATGAAGAGAAGGATTGCAGAGCATACCAGCTCCTGAAGGAGAAGATGGTAGACACCTACTTAATGAAGAATGATGGGCAGGCTCAGGATGAACCGACGCAAGCATCGTATCAACCTATGCAGTTCCCACCCAATGAGTACCAGCCTCAGTATGCACCACAAAAACCATATTCGCAATAGAATCACTATGATCTGCACTACTAGCAGAACTAGTACCCCCTACAACAAGCGCACCCACAGGTAAGGGATGGTGGAAACTTCAAAAGTATAAGAGGAGGAGGATTTGGTAGAGGAAGGGGTTAGGTTACATGCTATACTATGGACAATCGGGTCATTATGCTAGATATTTCTAAGAGCCTACAAAGACATGTTCATATTGTAAAGGACAGGACCATAATGTAGAGCAATGTCCTAAGTTGATTGTAAAGTGGCTGGCTAGGACTATCGTAGGCCCTAACCCTGCGCAAAACCCAAATCCAAATCCTAACTTGAATTTCCAGATGATTGCTGCTGAGCCATGAGAGCCAAGCATTGTTGTCATAACACAAGGAGGTGTTGTGACTAGAGTTGATAAGGAACCCTAATAAGAACAACTATAGCCACAGGTGTGACCTGCGGCATAGAGGAAAGTCTCATTCGACGTCCAAAAATAGAAGCAAGTATTTTTGGACGTGTGACTAGAGTTTGTAGATCAAGAACAACCATCAACATTAGGTGAAGTTAGGGAGATGCATGAACACTTCCAACAACTATTGCAGAAGGAAACCCCGAAAAAAGGTTAGTAAGCTCAAGCCATTTCTGTCAAGTTACTTAACGCTAATTCAGGATAAATATGTTGTCGCAGAGCTACAAGCACTGATAGAAGAAACTCCAGAAGAGCTGCGACCTAGCCCGAAGGTTAACCATGTCAAGAAAAATTTCAAAATTGGGCGCGAGTTAAGAATGACTATGCAAATAGGCGACTACAACATGGACTACATCATTTTAGACCTAGGCTCGAACATCAATATTTTTACACGACAAACCTAGGAAAGTATGGGAAAGCCACACTTGGACTGGTCTCCTTTCCAGTTGCAATTTGCAAATCATACAAAGGTTCTACCAATTGGTCGGTTGAGTCAAGTCCTTGTCGACATTGAAGGGTTGCACACATTTGTAGACTTTGAAGTCATTAATATTGTCGATGACACAAACACATATCCCGCACTACTGGGGATAGATTGGGCCATAGATAATCAAACTATTATCAATTTCAAGAAGATGATTCTATCATTCGAGGATGATGAGATGAGGGTAGTGTTTCCCATTGATCTGTTGGAGGGATAGAGATATGTCGAGGTTGTCTACAATGAGGGATAAGGTGACTATCTTGACCATATTTACAATATCATTGTGCTACAAGAAGATTACATCAATCCGAGTGTGGATGGAAACCTGAGCTGGAAGAGTGCTATTTCATGCACATCCGACTCAGGGGAGGCCTTGGAGAATTGGGAAAAACGGTTGCCTGAGGTCTCTATGAGGAGATGTGCTAGATTTAAAAGGTCAATGTGATGGGTGGAGAATGAGATACAAGATATACCCACCTATGAAGGTTTTCCTAACCTAGCGACCTTCCTAGTTGAGTTTGAAGGACTCGTCACAAAGTCGTAGCGATTGTCTACTCTAGACCATGTACTAAAGGCTACACCCACTAGATGGTGGGGTACACACAAATAGTCCATATTAGAATTGCCACAGTGTAGAAGATTGATGGAAGCCAGATTCGGTGAAGAAGTCACCACTGTGAGTCACAAGTACACAGGATTGTCAAACTCTGTTGAGCAAATTAATCACTGTCACACCGCATTTGTAGAATACCTTCCTCAGCAATGGGTCCATCATTTCATTCTGTTGGGATATAGGGAAGACCTGGGTTTTATACCATTAACTTCGCACAAACAAAAGACCCATAGTGTTGGCCCTTTTAGCAGCAACCTGCGAGCAGGTTGCAGTCTCACCTAAAACAACTATGGGGTGCCGCAGAATCAGGTTTCTGCAAGCAGAAGAGGGCTATTACTGTACCTTTAGCTTCTAACAAATGATAATCATAAAATGCAGAGCTTTGATAGTTACTTATTTAGCTTCACGGTTAGATAAACAAATAGTGCCTTGCTTAACCCTTTACTGGGAATTCCAGCGAAGTTAGTATTTAGCAGTGATCTTACTTATCAGTTATATATTTATTGATGCATAAAAGAACATAACAACAACATAACAAAAAACCACAACATACGATATAACATGGTTCACCCCCAGTTTAGGGGCTACGTCCACATAACTGTGTTTTATTCAACTCTTTACAAAAACCACAGTTTTGATCTGCGCACTCAGCTGCAGATCCCTTCATGTCCTCAAAGCGGCGCACATAGCTGCAGGCCTCTGCGCACACAGCTGCATATTTCCTTAATCACCCAAAACCCTCTGCGCACACAGCTGCAGAGGTCGTCCACGCACATAGCTGGGACTTAAAATTTCTTACAAACAAGCCTTAGCTTCGCATCAATTCATCTTACATCAAAAGCTTAAACTGAATTCTTTACAAGAGTGCTTATTTATAGTGCACTTATTACAAAACCACGGGCTTAAACCATGGGCACCCTGAACCCTAAACCCTGGACTTAAACCATGGGTTGATTACAAAAAGAGGGCTTTGACTTACCCCCGACACCCCTAAGACTATTTTGAGTCATAACTCCGCTTACAAACTCCTACAAAAACCATGGAGTTACCAAAGTTAGGGACTGTTAAGGTGCACGCCCCAACAGGCCCCTAAGACTCACCAGTGTCCCGTCCTGGGACACGCTGCTATTGGTCTGGTGGGAGAAATTTGTTGGTGAAGATAGTGAATTGCTTGTTGAGGCCGCGCATGATATTGTTGGTTGCTTGCTCCTTCTCCACTAACTCTTGCAATGCTGTCGTTGAGGCTTCGCTAGCCTTTTCTCGTGCAAATGCATCATACTCCTTGAGAACTGTGAGCTGGATGTCCACAGCAGTACTCAATTCCAAGGCCTCGTTGACAAGGGGCTGCATATCATTTTCCAGCAGTGTTGCTTTTGTTCTGTACGACTCAATCTCCTGCTGGAGTTCCTTGCTTTGTTTTACCTTGAGCATTTTCTGCGTAGGGGGGAAGTGTCTTAATTTCCACTTTTACTACATCCAACTCTACTTGTCTCTACTTGATGGTTTCCTATAGCTTCTGTACTTTGGGTTTTTCCTGCAGTGTTGTCCAGGCGTCGACGCTTTCTTCTAGCAGCTTGGCTACGCTGCCAATGATATTTGAGATTTTTGCTGCTGAGGCCTGAATGTCTGCGTGGCACTGCTCTCTAACCTCTGGTGGGATTTATGGGATAATGCGGAGTTGAAGCTACGTAATCTGAGCCTCATGCTCTGCTTTAAGCTTCTCTATTTCACTACGAGACTGCTGTGCGTAGTCTTTTAGTTTGGTGATTATTTGCTCCGGTTCTTCCTCATTCTGGATGTCGAAGGCAGGAATACTTTGACACGCCTCCTCCAATACTCGCACCAATGTGACCTGCTTACGTTCTGCATCGCTCTTTCTCTGCTCCGCTTCCTCCAACTGTGCTGCGAGGCTATCGTTCTGCTTCCTGGTATTTTCCAACTGTATTTGTGAGTGATGGTCTCGGGCTTGGATTTCCTTCACGATAGTTGACTGACGGAGATGTAATTCCATCATGGACATCTTAGTGTAATTTATTCCAACTATCATGCTCATCTCCGAGATGCTGCATCGGTTATGATGAGTACGGCACTTGAGACTTGTCCCCGGTGTTCTCTAACCAGCCATTGTCTTGTGTCTGGCTGCGCAAGTACTGGGGAACTACTTGCTGTAGCCCCCGTCACTAATTTTGCTGCTAACTCCTTCAGTTTTGAGATTTTCTTTGTTACGTTGGTGATGGCATCAAGATGCGTGTCTGCAAACTCTGACCATTTCTTGGTGAGAACTTCTGTGGATTTGGACATAGCCTGATTAAGCTCTTCACTTGTCAGGGTAGGCTCTTCGTCAATATTCTTGTCTTTCGATGCTTTCATTTTCTTTCGGGACTGAAGTTTGGTCACTTCTTCGGCCTTTGGTGACTTGTGCTTATTTGGCCGATTAGGGTCTGAGATAGTTTTGACTAATTCCTCTTCTTCTCCTTCATCTCTGCCATCTCCACCCTAGTCGCTTTCACTCTGCTGCGACTCAGTTTGCTCTTCGCTGTCCTCTGGGGGGTCTTGCTGCTGTGTCTGACTAGGGCCAATGCCCACATTGGTGACTGGAGGGATTGGGATGCTGGGATTTGTTCCTGCGTCCTTCAGCCATTCAGCCGGCCACTGCTGAATTACCATGAGGATGTCGTCTTTGGTCACCACATATGGAAACTTCCATCATGCCTTCTTCTGATCTACGCAGGCCTCGATAAAGACATTGTGCATGTCGGCCCTAAAGTTGGCCACTCCATCATATTGAGAGAATAGCTCATTACTGAGCCGCGGGGTCTTGATAATCTCATATGAGATACTCATGGCGTAAAAGGCGAACACAGTGTTCGTCATCTGCTGGGATGCTTTGTCCTGTGACACCCAGAGTGATGCGTACCTCGCTGCACCTGACATGCTTGGAGGTACATCAATAAACTGTGCCTTGGTGGGCTCTTTCCACCTGATCAGGGCAATAAGTATGATCAACCATGAATAGTGAAAGGGTCTATCTTTTTCCTGCGCATCGCAGGCATATTCAAGAAATTCCTTAGCGATGTATGCTGCCTAGTTGTAAATGTAGCCTTTCGCACAGTTTGCAGCAATACTTACAATTGGGGCAGGAACTTCATATGGTCTACACTTTCTCATCAATTTGCAGGCTAAGAGTTCAGCTGTGAAGTGAATGTTGTGATGCTGAATGGCCGAGGTTTGATACCCTCGCTTCCCTTTCGTCAACCCGAAGCATTCCTTCATGCTATGTACTAGCTTCACATCTTCATGCTTTCCCAAAAACTCAATGCTAGGGTCAGGTCCTTCCTTCGGCAGGCCCGTAATATGGTGAATGAGTTCTCCATTGATAGCGATTTTCTGGTTTCCGATCCATAGTTACCCATCATGTACCAATGCCAATAATTGTTTGACCACCATGGTTACCTGTGTGCTGCGACCGAAGTGGGGCACATCGAGCATCTTCAACAAACCAGCTTTGTCCAAGCCAGTAGCCCACTGTTTCACTTCTAATAATGTCGCTCCAGTCTCCTGATAGCGGACAGAGTGTAATTATGTCCCAGGTGTGAACTGTGGAAATTTCCCATGATCATTTGTATCATGGTCGGCATACTTGAGCCGGTCTATTTTCCCTGTCATTGTCCCGACCAGCTACACACCCGGTGGCAGCGAAGGGGTGCGTAATGTGAACTTCTTCGTCCACCAAGGGAGCTGAACTCCTGGTCGAACTGGCAGAAGATACGGTGGATGCTGCAATGCAATGTTCTCATCCTCTTCAAGCGGGACCTCTGCTGAGCCGGACGGATTCATCTCGAGATCCTCAGGTGTTTTCCCTGATTACTGGTGTCCGTCTTCGTTCCGCTTCGAATGAACTTCAGGTTTAAATTTTTTTTTGGTAGAGCGTGTCTGCACTGACTGGGTCAGTGCTAGGGGAGTCTCTTCGCGGGGTGCAGACATAGGTGGGTGGCTGAAAAGGTGCGACAGACCCTCCTATTCAAATTCTCTCACTAACTTCTGAAGCTCGCTATCAGTTGACATGGATGCAATTGTAAAACTCAAGAAATTGTAGAATGCGAATGTCGCGGGTGTGGGTGTCTTCTTATAGAATCCATCCACGACATCTGTCATAACTGTGCATTGATGATACCAAATCTGACAGAGATATTGTCCAAATGGTCGTAGATTTTCCAAGATCTCATTAATACAGACAGTAAATACAGGTAGCGTACCGGTGCCACCAATTTTGATTTCTTCCAATGGTCGTATTTTAAGCTTCGACACATCTTTCCTTCTTTGGCACAAGCAGTGACTCTGGCTGTGCCAAAATAAGGACATTCGACATTTCCTGATACTAGCTTCAACCTGGCTTCGAACTTCAACCCACGCGAGAATGTCTTCCACCACCTCAATAATTCTTTTCATTGTTGAGAACCTTGTCAGAGATAGGTCCTGATATTCATGGAGAAGTTGGGTCACTTTGCTCACCATTTCGTCATCCCAATAATCTCCACTAGTAGCGTACTTAGGGTTTTCTTTTGACCCAATGTTTACGGTCCGTGTCTTCAGGGGTTGAGTCACTTCAGGTGCTTCAACTGCTGGTCCATGTACTTCGCAGTGTCCTTCGGACTCAGGAATGTTAATGTTGCGCGGATCGTCATCCTCGTCAATTGTGAGGTTATAACATTCTACTGCATTGGCTTCTTGTTCCTTCCAATCAAGTTGGTATTCTGCTATTTCTTGATCATCAAATACTTTAGTATGGATCAACCTAACAGCTGCGTCCAAAGCAGGAGAAACCTCATTAATAGAAAATGTCAGCACAAAACTATCAACAAGACTATCCCAACTTACAGTACCATGGCGAAGCTTGACCTCTACATACTAGTTCTTTGCTATAGGTTCCAGGGTGTGCACAAACCTATGTACCCATTCTTCATGAGGTACATGCTTCCATGCTTTGTAGCATTGCTCCAAATGTCCCTGAGGACTGGTTGTACCATTAAACCTGCTTTGCACCTCCTGAGGTTGGTCCCTGAATATTAGGCAAAGGGACCTCTGGCACACTTCCCAACTATGAATGTACTTTTTGTGACCATTCCACCATCTGGCTGTTGTGGCTCTGAATGCTGAATCCAGAGTCTCCATTTTCTGTGAGTCTAGTACCTACTCTAAGAACTGCACAATAAATTCTTCTGGGTCTGTCAAACCATCAAAAATAGGTACAGTTCTTGTCTATGAACTAAGCCATATGAGGGACTTGGTAATTCTTGCACATCGATGTCCATGTAGCTCATACAGCCAATTCTGCCAATTCTCTAGGCCATCATTTGAATCTGTCATGCAGGAGCTGTCACATTGCCAATCCATGATACCTTCGGCAGTAGGATCAACATAATCTGCTTCCTTCACTGTGATATTGTAGATATGGTCCAAAACATCCTGGTCTTCATCTCTTACTAGCTCTGTGTATCTCTCTCCTTGAGAAGGATCCAAGGGGACTATGACTCTCAGTCCTTTCCCTTCAAAAGTCATCTGTCTCTTCTTCAGGTTGATTACTGCATCATTATCTAATGCCCATTCAATGCCTAACAGTGCTGGATAGGGGTTGCTGTCATCAATTATTTCAATTACCTCAAAGTTTGCTAAGGTACTGACTCCATCAATATCTACTGATACACTAGGGAGTCTTCCTAGGGGCACAGTCTTCTGCTGATTGGCTAATCTCAACTGTATAGGGGACCATTCCAGAGTATGTTTTCCCATTTGTGCCCATGTCTACTTAGTTAATACATTTACTTATGATCCTAGGTCCAGGATGACATCAGTCATGTCATATTCTCCTATCTGAGCATTCAATCTCATTTCCCTACCAGTTCTTCTGACTCTATGAACAATTTTTTCCTTACCAAAACTTCACTGAGGTTCGCAAGAAGCAATAAGTTTTTGCAACTCATTCAAAGCATTCTGATTTCTCAAGAGCTTCATACAACTCTGTAAAAAGGAGGACAGTGTACTTACTTTATCTGTCGAAGCTTCTTGAGGCTGCGACTGCTACTGAGGTTGTTGCGCAGGTACTACTGATGTGTTGGGGTCAGTAAAGTCTCTCTTGGCTTCCATAAATGTCTCTTTTTCTCTTTCGGCATCAAATGCTAGGATTTTTTCTGGGGCCTTCCGAACCCAAGGCTCGGCAGGCTGTTTCTCCTTGTTCTGCACTTCCGTCGTAGCTCCACTCCTGGTAACAACATTAATGGCTGGGACAGGTTGTTGCTCCACAGCAATCAGCTGAATATTCTGAGTAGGGGCACTATTTCTTTCTTGAATCTTCGCTATCAGCTGTGGGCATTGCTCAATCACATGGTCGACAGCTCTGCAATATCGACATGTTGTAGTTGGGTTTCGATAGTCTCTAGCTAGATGTCCTGCCTGGTAACAATTATAGCACACAACCTGGCCTCGACCTCTGCCAGCCATACCACCACGACCACGACCTCCAAAAGCTCCGCGACTTGATGTACTACTGCGGTAACCATATCCATCATTGCCTTAGCCATCATTTTGTACCCGATAAGCATTGTAAGTTCGTTCTCTCATGAGGTCAAAACTGCGACACTCATCTTCGTTGCGTCCCATTGATTTACAGAAATTACAATAAGGGTTCTTAGGGACTTGCACATACCTCTGCAGAAGATAGCAGTCTTCAGGTCGATGCTGGCCAGTTGTCCTATGGATCTCACAATATAGAACACTAGGGTTGAACGGGTTTGGTGCACCAGAATTCATGAAATTTCTTACCGTAGGACACTGTTCCTTGTCGTGACCCTCTGTCTGACATCATGTACACCAAACCTCTTCACGACTAGCTTTCCCTATTTTCATATCGTGAAGCTCCAGAGCCATCACTGCCAACTGCGCTTGTATTTGAGCGATACCAGAATTATCTTCGACAGGGGCTGTTTCAAGCTTCATAGCGATTTCCAAAGCCTCCTACTGATCCGAAACCTTCTATTGCATGAGTGGAGTCCTGATGTGCAGTAACAGAGCTGTGATAAACCATTCCTTATGCTGCGTTGGTCCAATAGTGAAACTGACTTGATCTAGCAGAACTTTGAACCTCTGATCAAAGTCCCACACTGATTCTCCTCGCCTCTGCTAGATTTCCTTTAGCTCAATGATACACTGCGACTCTGATTTAGGCTTCTTAAATTCCTTTATCATTGTTGCTTTTATATCAGCCAAGACATGGTTCTGAGTGCTGGAAAACTTCATGAACCAGGTCAGAGCGTGGTCTCTAAAAGAAGTAACCAGCTGCACTCTTTTTGTATCTTGATCCATAATGTTCTTAGCAGTCCACACTGCTTCGCATAAAAACCAGAACTGTTCTGGATCCTTTGATCCAGTTCCTTTGAAAACAGGGAGCTTAATGTCGTCATTCATATGGGCCATCGCGGATCTAGGGGGGGAGGGAGGGGGACTGGTAGTAGGTGGGGGGGAACTTACTGGGGTAGACTGACATGCGACAGGAATACTCAGGCTAGGGTTACTTCTAGACTGTGACGGGTTCTTAGGGATAATAGGTCTTCGCTACGGGGTTACTAGAGTGTTTCCAACAGAAGGGTTTCCTTCGGGCTCTAAGGCTACTGGAATTACGGGGTTAGGCTCGGTATTCTGACCTAGGGTATAGGACTGAAAATTTCTCTTGTACCTTTTGCCACTTCGCAGCAAACCACTTTGCTCGTCGAAGGTACGTTCACTTGCAAACATAGGTTAGTAATACTAAATCTAACAGTCTGATTCAATGAGCAATATACCTTTTTCAGCCAATAGCATTTTAATTCTCAAACTAAATGAATTCAAGTACTTACCCCTTGGTCCTTTGAAAAACTGTCATTCGGCTTCGCTAAAGGACGTACTTGTGTCAATGGCGAACTCTGTCACAAATGCTTCAAGGGTTCGTATTGTCCAGAAATCAATAGCACAGGATATCTCGTTGTTCACTCTTTTCAATATATTAATGTTTGCAGGGGTCCACTCAGGAAACTGACCTTCTTGGAAGTTCGTCCTTCTCTCTGTTAACCTGGATAACCACTGGTGAAACTCTATGTGGATACTACCAAAGAAAATTTTGTAAACATAAAAAAAAATATACCTTTGTAAAAAGTTGTTTGCACTACGACGCAGATCTTTGTTCTCTTGTACAACAAAGTTTAGATAAGTCTCTTCAATCCAATCATCGATTTCTTTCACTAAGGGTCTCCAAAACATAGCCCTCGAGGTACGACGTAAACCCCTCTTCAGCAGATACTGAGTTCAACCGAAAACAGAACCAATTTGTTGGGCTATAGGGAAGACTCGAGTTTTATACCATTAACTTCGCACCAACAAAAGACCCACAGTGTTGGCCCTTTCAGAAACAACCTGCGAGCAGGTTGCAGTCTCACCTGAAACAGCTATGGGGTGCCGCAGAATCAGGTTTCTGCAAGCAGAAGAGGGATATTACTGTACCTTTAGCTTCTAACAAATGATAATCATAAAATGCAGAGCTTTGATAGTTACTTATTTAGCTTCGCGGTTAGATAAAAAAACAGTGCCTTGCTTAACCCTTTACTGGGAATTCCAGCGAAGTTAGTATTTAGCAGTGATCTTACTTATCAGTTATATATTTATCGATGCATAAAAGAACATAACAACAACATAACAAAAAACCACAACACACGATATAACGTGGTTCACCCCTAGTTTAGGGGTTACGTCCACATAACTGTGTTTTATTCAACTCTTTACAAAAACCACAGTTTTGATCTGCGCACTCAGCTGCAGATCCATTCAAGTCCTCAAAGCCATGCACACAGCTGTAGGCCTCTGCCCACACAGTTGCAGATTTCCTTAATCACCCAAAACCCTCTGCACACATAGCTGCAAAGGTCATCCACGCACACAGATGGGACTTAACCTTTCTTACAAACAAGCCTTAGCTTCGCATTAATTCATCTTACATCAAAAGCCTAAACTAACTTCTAAGAGTGCTTATTTATAGTGCACTTATTACAAAACCACGAGCTTAAACCATGGGCACCCCGAACCCTAAAACTTGGACTTAAACCATGGGTTGATTACAAAAAGAGGGCTTTGACTTACCCCCGACACTCCTAAGACTATTTTGAGTCATAACTCCACTTACAAACTCCTATAAAAACCACGGAGTTACCAAAGTTAGGGACCGTTAAGGTGCACGCCCCAACACATTCACACATTGGAAATGACACCTCAAAGCTGGTATACATCTATGGAGCTGTGACAAGGAACTCAGGATTGGGATGAAGTAGCTAAACAGTTTGTGCATACATTTGAATTTGCTGATGAGAAACCTACAATTGATACCACGCTTCAAATGATAAAATAAAAGATATTTGCTGAAATCCCTATCGAAGAAGCAAACTCCCACCAGTGCAATGCGACCATCTAGCAATGGATGGCCTCTTACAATCTAGCTGGAGACCCAGATGATAATCCAGCTAACATAAACATACCAGAATCAGAAGGTACACATGCAGTAGAAGGAAGTGGTATTTCAAATGACCTGTTCCTTAAGCCAATGAAAATAAAGAAAGTAAACATTGGGTCGCGGTGCCAATTCCTATGGTATTTTGTCCATAAGCATTTCTCATCTAAACCGCTTTGTCATAAAAGAAGAAAAGTGGTACCCTAGGTAAAATGGGAAAAAGAGAAGTTTCTCAATGCTTCTAGATCATGAGCCTTATGTCCTCCCTTATTCCTGTCATTGTGGGTCAATTAGGCTCGAGATCCCCCATCATAGGATCTTAGAGCCACCTCATCCACAAATATCCCAACTATTCCTATCCATTGAGCCTTATAAATACAAGCTCATGTCCATAGTTAAGGAGGATAACTATAGAGGTATTGTTATGCTGTTGGATTGACCACTTAGCCCAAGCCATTGGAGAGCATAGAGAGCAAAGTTGGAGCTTATGGGGATGAAGTGTTTGTCTCGTGGAGATGCTTGTCGACACTAAGGCATTGGTTGTAAGATTCTCCATACATCTTTAATGAAAAGCTGATTTCCATCCCACATTACTATTGTTTTGATTTCGCATGTACATGTTGTTAGATTCCTTAGTCACTAACACGGATAAGTAGATGATTTTCTGGTAGCTTTGATGTGTTTGCATGTTTGATCTGTTTATAGGTACACAGGTTCACTATCGAAGCAGCATTCCAGGTGTCTACGCCATCCAGGGAAGGTCTTCATCCTTTGTCGTTCACTCATTTGTTCTGGATCTGAACCATTCAGACCAGAGGAACAACTTCTATCTACAGAAGGTGAAATAATCCTGGTTACAAATCTGGTGACTCGACTAGGGAGTTAGTACATATATCAGTTGATTTGATCTTCCTCAGTTCTTGAACTCTTATCCGAATCTAGGCTCCATCTCCAACTCTCTTCAGTTAGATCTGCCATCTGACTAAATGATTTTTTTTTTGAAACTTTCAGATCTTTTCAGATCTGAATTATTTCATCTTTTTATGCTCTTTTTTACAGTTAATCCATCAATTTTTTCCTTGATCTGATATTTTTCTAACTTGATTTGTCTTTCTCCTTTGTGTTTTGGATCTATATAGGGAACCGCTCATATGCTATTGGTGAGAAACAGTGCCACCACCTGAAACCTATTAGCAGTACGCGGTGCCACTGCCTAAGTCCTATTATCCAGAAGTAGTTCTCATCCGAAACCACTCTGTCAAGACCCCTCCAACACGGTGCTAGGTAGGCCTTGTTCCAAGACTACTTTTTTCTCATTTTTTGCAAAAAGTTTGAGTTGGTTTGTTTTCAGCCCTGCATTGTCAGGCTTGTGTGTTAGAATTTGATGCTTATGGTTTGAATTTCTGTGGTAAAAGATTGGCTTGAGTGAAGAATTTAAAAGCTAAATTAGGCTTGTTGAGTGTCCATTTCCTTCCGTGCTTATTGGTTGTGTTTGTGAAAGGATTTATTTTTCGAAAGCTTAGGTGTTAATGAGCTCTCTTTTCATTTATGTTATATAGATTGAAATAAAAACATTTAATTAGCATCATGATTTCATTTTTTGTTTCCATAGAGGACTTCTTTTTGCTTGTTTAAAAAGAAATTTTTTGACTGAGATTAGGTCATCATCATCATTAAGCATAATACATTGGATATTTGATTGGCCTCACAAGCTTTCAGGTTCTCTATGTTCTTTTGTCTCTTTTGCATTAGTACTATCTCATCAAAATAAAAAATATTGTAGTTTTAAGTTAGATCTATCTATGTTTTAAGAAAAATAAAAAAATAGAGTGCATATGCATATAGTCACTGCTTCTTGTTTTTCTTAAAGGAAAATAAACTCTTCCCCTTTTGATTGCTTTCATAAAAGAGAAATGAGTTTGGAAAGCGTTTCTTGTCTTTGATTTTGTGTTCAAGATTGTTTTTTGGAAATTTTTGGTTTTAAAACAAAAGAAAATACTCTCTTTCCCTCCCGTAGGTAGGAATACCACGAACGGTAAAGTGAAATATTTGCATATACATACTGCATGGTTTTACTTTTTCTGTGAAAATTCCATGCATTCACCTAATCGTCCACTTTAAAATTAACAGTAGTTATAGGTTAAAATTTACATAGCAATTTGAGTGATAGGTTAGAGATGTGTTCGGGTGTTGTTAAGCGTAGGAGCTTTCGTTACTCATCCTCATTACATCCTGAGACTCGCGCGGTTCTTCCATGTACCATCGGTATATCGAACAACCTTTCATGTACCCTTGAGGTATATAGAAAGGTACTTCACATACTCGATTGTATATTGGAAGGCCCCTTGTGCACGGTTATGCATTAGACAACACTACTATCGATTTGAGCTCCCACGTACCTTGCATATATCGGGAGATCCCACTAGGATACCTTATCCATCTGAGAAAAGCCCTTTGGCCATCTTTCTTGGAGCCATACACCAAAAACAATGTTCAGGGAGATTACTACACATGTACCCTTGAGGTATATCGCAAGTGGCACATTCTTGACAATCCTTGTGAGAGACCTGAATATTTGAACTCCTCCTATGATTTAAGTTTGCTTGTTTGGCCTATAGCTTGAGTAGGGAAAAATTTGGTGTGTTTTCTAGTTTCTGAGACCCTAGGTTAGATAGGAGCTGTACAAACTAGCTAAGCTAAGACATTCTAGAAGAGTATGGGGCTTGCCACCCGATTTTATTCATATTTCAAGAGAGAATCCAATGGAAGCTATCAACCAAGGAGCTGCCACCACCTCCCTAGTGGGAGATAATGTGGTTGCAGAAAGTGGAGGACCATATCCTTCACACTCGCCCTCCTTGGTCCAACAACCTTCTCAGGATAACACTTCATTCCATTCTCCCATAGAAGGTCATGTTGATGATACTGCCCGTCCAGATTATGGTCCCAATGCTCCATTTTGGGATACCTCTATAGGGCAGGCCATTGCCTCATTTGGCACCCGTTTAAAATTTTTTGAAGAAGATTATCCAGATGAAGAAGAACTTAGGAAATACCACGCAACCATTCTTCGTGCACAGGAGATTGAAAAGAAAATAGACGACATATTGGGCACACTACCATCACGTTCCATAGCTGTTCTTGTGGGATATTGGTCACTTGCCGATTCTATGAGACCCATTGAACCAATTCTAGATCGCACAGTGACTCCACACAACCTAGTTCAAACTACCAACCCCACCACCTCCCATATTATGTATGTTCCCAATCCTCCCAGGTCTTCTGCACCTGGGGCTCAACCTTCAATTCCTGTTTCGTCATTAACTTCTAGTGCCGGGGGGAAACCCCCGGCACAACCTACGTTATCTGGCACTGAATTTGTATATAGTCAAGGAAAGACCTTTGGTATATAGAAATATATAGTTTATGTCCCTCCCACCCACACTAATGTGGTTAACCCCCTGTAGAGGGGGCTAATTACCTCCTAAATGTCATCATGTAATTATAGTTTAAAAGATAAATAAATATTAACAAATAGGTAGTTGGAGCAGGTACAACCGCTCCAACCTACCTCATAATGTATAAATAATTACCAAAGATAATGAAAAGACGGATTGGACGTCCCTTCCCATATTTCTTTGTCTTTGATCGCTGTGTATGAATTTAATGTATGCTTGAATGATGTTGAAACCCTAGACGTCAACATTGGCGCCATTGCCGCCTCTATCCGGTCTGGGTGACAGCAGCAGCGGATGGAGGTGGTCGAACCTAAAGGAGAAGCTGTTGTGAAGATGACATACTGACTCGTGTATTCGAGAATCTGAAAGGAGCAGCTTCAAGCGACTGCATGTGCGTTGCATGGATAAAATTTGTTTCTACAGCAGCCAACTCCATGTACGTTATTGCTGCTGCACTCCACAGTCCATGTCGTTGCGGGCATGAGATCTCTGTTGGAGCGTGATAAATGCGCCTGAGATGGATGGAATCGGCGGCCGTTGATCTCTAGAGCCATCGGATTGCTGCGAGACCTATGGGAAAAAGGAATTACAATGCCTCGCCACTATCTGGAGGAGATTCGAGGAGTGGCCGAGGTAAACGAATGGCACAAAGTCGCCCGAGGTAAGGGAAGCCTGTTCTGCGACAAGGCGCGGACTCGGTGAAGGGAGTAGCCTCGAAGGTCAATGGAGGGAGTTGCAGCTTGCAGTAGCGTGGAGGGGTGGCCAACGGGCGCACTTGGGAGAGACTGCGATGGAGACTAGGCGTGAAGACATCGACCGTTACGATGGAGGCTTGGAGCGGACGGGGGCATGGAAAATTCGTTAGGACAGCGTGATGGGGACGAGGAGTGAATGCAGCGGCGCTAAACTGCCACCGACTCGTCGGGTCGACCCAGCCACCGACCCATCCATTCCAGTAAGTGAAGCAATGTAATATGAGTTCCAGTATGTTAAACCACGAAGGACTGTTAAACCACGCCGACTAGCACACTGGTCCAGCGCCCGACTGATCTGGTCGACCTCCAGCGACCCGACTGATCAGGTCGACCTCCATCGACCCGACTGAGCTGGTCGACCACCATTTCGTCGACCCTGTCCCAACTACGGATTAAAATTTTTTTGATGCATCATGAGAGGTAACATTATGGAGTTGTTTATTTTGTGTTAAATACCTTACCTCCTTGTTGACTGAGCAGTGATTAAAAATATGGTCGATGCTTCTGTGAGTCCAACTCACTTTGGTCGGCATTTCAAGTGGTCGATATGATCATGTCGGTGGGAGCATGTCGGTTGAAACATGTCGGTTGGAGCAGGTCGGTTGGGTTGGAGCAGGAAATTCATACTCTCACGATAGAACCAGATGACGACGATGGCATTCAAGCAAATATCATTCACCTACACAGCGAAGCGCTTCAATGAACATGATGACAATGCACCCCTCATTATCAACATGCTGAAACTGTTCCTGGGTTGTGACCTCGGAAAGCCAGAAGACAGAGAAATGACATAGAAAGTCGAAGAGCCAAAAGGCCCCGCATGCCTGAACCGATGGAGATGCCGGTCAGATGAGCCAGGGTGAGGCTTTAAACCAAAAGACCTAGTTGCGGAAGAATATGGTTTCCCGCCGTTGTGAGAGGATGAGACTTCGATGGACTATTGTTAGATTGAAGATGGAGGCTGAAGAGTAACCAGTCATAGTAGAGCCTTGTACACATGCATTTTCCTATCAAGCTGGCGGCTGTTGCGGCTGAGTTACCTATGCAGACCGGTATGCATGGTTGATGCACAGTGAGGACTACTCCGCAGTAGCAGAGACCCAGGACGTTGATGTAGTTTTCTTTGTTTTCTTCGGGATGAAGAAACATTTTGTTTGTGGGGGAGATGTAGAGGGGGCTAATTACCTCCTAAATGTCATCATGTAATTATAGTTTAAAAGATAAATAAATATTAACAAATAGGTAGTTGGAGCAGGTACAAATGCTCCAACCTACCTCATAATGTATAAATAATTACCAAAGATAATGAAAAGACGGATTGGACGTCCCTTCCCATATTTCTTTGTCTTTGATCGCTGTGTATGAATTTAATGTATGCTTGAATGATGTTGAAACCTTAGACTTCAACATTGGCGCCGTTGCCGTAGGTTGGAGCGGTTGTACCTGCTCCAACTACCTATTTGTTAATATTTATTTATGTTTTAAACTATAATTACATGATGACATTTAGGAGGTAATTAGCCCCCTTTACACCCCCTATCTAGTTCAGGCTAGCCCTTGGGGGCACAACCTATAACCAATCAAACCTCTTGGGATTATGGTTATACAGCAAATCAAGTACCTATAGGAAACCTTAATTATCCACCCAACCCTATAGGAATTCCTTATGTTGGAATTCCATATCCTAGTAATACTTTCACGCCATGGGGGTAACCTAACTGGTCCTATATGCCCGCTATGGGGGGGAATACCCATTCATACTACGGGAGGTGCTGGAGGACCGCCTTATGGAGGTGCTCCCCCTAGGGGGTCTAATGGTCCTGGAGGGCTTCGTGGCTTTCCTCCTTATGGTCCTAATGGTCCTGGAAGGCCTAGTGCTTTCCCTCCTAATGGCCCTAGAGGGTTTGGTGGTCCTCCTCCTAGTGGTTCTAGAGGCTCTGGAGGTTTACCTCCTAGAGGTCCTGGAAGGTCTGGTGGTCCACCTTGTTGAAATATTGTAACTTCGAAGAATATTCTATATGTATATTTTTGTGGTCCCCAATGGTCCTACCGGGATAACCACTTGTATTACTTTGTACCTCGATGCTTCTAATCGGAAGAACTAATAAGAGTCATGAGGTAGTCCCCTCTAATTGTAAAGGTGGGTCATTAGCACCCCAGTGTGGTTACTTGAGCATACATGATTTAACTCGAGCCTACATGTCAGATGAGTTAATTAAGGTGAACGGATGAATATAAATAGAGGTGTAGCGCTCCTCATTTGGTGCACACACTCTCACTTGTGTAGTGCATTAGTGGAGAAGAGAAGAGTAGCTGGAGAAGGAGGAGGATCAGGCTTTGATCTCCTTGTTGGTTTTATCTTTATCTTTTGGAGAATCTGTATTGAGGAATATTTTGCTGGGTTTTTCCCAGGATAAATCTTTGTGTTCTCTTTTGTATGGTTGTGCTTATCTATCTTTCAATGATCTTGTTTATATGCTTTTGTTATGAAATCGAAATGAAATACTAATGATCTAGCTTAGCATATGAAAATTTAACATGGTATCAGAGCCACCCTGAAGGAAGAAATTGTGCAACTACAGAATCTAGGGCTACTTACTTTTTGGTTCTCTCTCCACAATTGATCAGCAAAATAAGGCTAGGATGACTCTCCATTGAAGGGTGCATCTTTCTGTCGAAGTGGAATTCGATTCTGAGCATTTTCAGTTTTCGGTGCAGGAAATTAGGGCTTCTTGCAGAAGAGGAATTTTTGAGTGATCCCAGCATAGGATTTCTCTCCTCATCAAAATTGAATTTTAGAGACCTGGATCAATATTTTTGGTTGGGTGAAACTCTAGGAAAGTCAAACCCTAGTTTGACCCCGAGCTAGAAAAACCCTAAATACTAAAACTGCTAAGTTTTGGTACTTCCGCTATATTCTAAGATTGGCAATGTCACGGGAGATGAAAATTGTAGAGAACAAATATAACATCCTTATGTACATGGTGTCCACAATTCAGCATTATATTCTCTATATTCTGGGAGATATGATCCCTCCAAGTTAGGGTTCCAGCCTCTTCCAGAATTCATCCCTAAAAAGGACACCTGGGGAGAATTGCTATAGCTTGGGATACAGAGGTCCAAATGGAATTATTGAAAATGTTACAAAAATATAATGGACTATGATTTCTTTGGTATGAATTTCAGAACCTAAAGATGAAACAGTGACACGTGGCATGTTGTACAACATCGTTGTTCTGAACAGTCCTGTAACAGGTCACCTTGGGAAAAGGATCATAAATCCCAATTGGTGAAACCAATTCTGATGAAACCTATGGTGTTGGATCAGGGATATGTGATATTACCTTAGAGATAAATTTCAGATATATAGGAATATTAATTTTGGAGGTATCATAGAAACAGTGACAGGCATTTCTGCAGAAGAAATTAGAAAACTAGGGCTTCCTGTTCCGGGAGCTTGCCTCCACTGTTTTTAGAAAAGGAGTATATTGGAAAGCTCCATTTGAAGAGATATATATTTATATTCAATCATATCTGAAATATTCCAAGTTTTGAAAATTAGGGTTTCTCTAACAAACCCTAGATCAGCCAGCTCCGGAAGCAGGACGGACACCTCAAATCGGTAAGATCTAATATTTTGCTATTTGCATTTGAGGTTCTCATTTCAAAGTGATATATCACATCAGCTTGATGATAAGCTTGGTTAAGTTGACAACTTCCAAGCATGGAAGTATTTTATCTCTCTCAAGAAAATGAATTGGACACCTACATGAGTAAAGAGGTTCCAGTTCTAGAGGGAGATGAGGCTCAAAGCCTTACACCAGAAAAACTTGGTCAAGGACAAGAAGATCATTGTTGATTCAATCAGGGATCAACTTGTACCATAAGTGTCTTCCTTAAAGACATCGAAAGAGATGTTTGATTCCTTGACCAAGCTATTTGAAGGAAAGAACATACATCGGAAGATGACCCTAAGAAACAAATTGAAGAGGTTAAAGAAGAAGTGAAGAATGCAAAAGTGGTGATAGCCACCTTGAATGGCCTCCCAGGATCATGGGATTCATTCATGCAAAGAATGTATGACAGAAGAAAGTGATTACTTTCATCTCGACTAATAAGAGGAGAAGAAGAAGATGAGAGAAATTGAAGATCAAGCTCTCACCATTCAAAGAAGATCCCTCAAGTGATGAGGAATATGAAGAACTCAATTCTTGAAGAACCTCTTATTCATCTTATCATTTGGATAAGAAATGATGATTTCATGAATGAAGAAGTCGATAAAGAAAAATGATCAAGATGGAGTCTACCCATGAAACAAATAAAAAATAAGTATTCAATTATCATTTCATGATATTGTTTTGTTATACATTTGATTATATCCAGTTGATGTGTTATGCATGATAGATTGTTTGCATTAATGACTGTATACTACTAATATGCATGTGATGGGTAAGTAGCTCATGGTGCTATAAAAATCTCCATTTCTACTTATCAAACCTCTTTGCTGACATATTGGATTAGTGCACAATCTCAATGATGTCATGGTAGAGATGGAAGGCATCTAGAAAGTTTCTGTGAGATATGGATGAATGTTGTATTGGATAAATAGTTGCATGATGCATAAGAATTTGTCGTTATGCATATGTTTTATGAAATAGTTCTAACCATGCAACTGGTGCATTTGAATTGTAGGAAAATTCCTCTACAACCTCCTACAAGAAAAGAAGAATGAGACTTGTTCCGAAGAACAAGTGATGACAATTCAATAAACATGAATCTGAAGCTCCTAGGGTCAGAGACACCATGACGGAAGAAAGAGCTTCAGAGAGCGGTAGATCCACCTCGAAGGATGAAGACCACCATGGGTATGAGAGATAACTCAAGATGAAGAAAAGAATGCTATGAAATAAGCTATGATCAAAGAATAATAGTTGATCATGGGGAATGATGTATACGATATGATTTTGAGACATAAAGGAAAGTACGTAGTATCTTCCATATGGATCTACAAGAACAAGTGTACAAAGCAAGGTTCATGATTTGCATAAAAAAGAATAGACTATGACATGACATACTCTATTGACCAGTATATATCAAGCATAGAACCACTTGTACATAATGAAGAAGGAAGATAATAACCCACTTCAGGGGGAGTGACTACAGAAGATATCTAAGTTCGACACGGTACGAGATGATGGAAAACTTCCTGATGGATCGAGACTTTACCAAGAGTAAAGTGGGTTCCAACCTTCAAGGTTGAATGCAGAAGACTAGGATACGTTGATGATCTGACAAGACGAACTCATGGAAGATGTTATGATGAAAGAATACTAGAATGATGTTTGGGATATAGTACTCAAACCAGAAAGCAAGAATGTGGTATCTTACAAATGGATTTGCAAGATAAAATATGTTGCTGATAGAAGTAAGGAAAGACTTGTGGCTAGAGGTTTCTATAAGAAAGAGCGAATTAATTCTGAAGAGACACTTACTCCAGGAAGCAAGGTACACTTCCTTCAGAATTATGATGGTAGTTTCTTCCATGATGAAGTAAAGACAAGCCTTCCTTAATGGTATAATTGGGGAATAATTTTACATAGAATAGTCACAAGGATTTGAAGTTGAAGACAGATGGACTCATATATGTAAGTTGAAGAAGGCCCTCTATGGCATGAAGCAAGCTCCCAGATCTTGGTATGGAAGGATAGACAGTTTCCTGTCAATTATGGGCTTTACCAAGAGTAAAGCTGATCCTAACCTTTATCTCAAGGTTGTAGAAGATGAACCTGTCATCCCGTGGATGACTTATTCTTGATAGGGAATGAGAAATAGATCATGGAAAACAAGAAGAAACTAGCAGAAGAATTTGAGATGAAAGACCTTGGGTTAATGCATTATTTCCTAGGGCTGGAAGTACGGAAAAGTTCAGAAGGAATATTTCTCAACCAGAGAAAGTATGCAGTAGAGATATTGAAGAGATTCAATATGTTGAAATGCAAAGTCATGGCCACACCCATGGACTCCAACCTGAAGCTGTTAGCTGATGACTCATCAGAGTTAGTGGATGTGACTCATTACAGACAGATCATTGGGTCATTGATGTACTTAACAAATACCAGACCAGACATTTGTTTTGCTGTGAACACCTTAAGTCAATATCTTGTTCAACCAAGACGGATTCACGTAGTAGATGCAAAACATGTGATGAGATATCTGAAAGGGACTATACACTTTGGTCTATAGTATGATGGTAGCCATGAGTATAGATTGTATGGCTACATAGATGCAGATTGGGCTAGAAGTATCTGAGATAGGAAAAGCACATCAGGTAGATGCTTTTGTTTGGGGTTTTCTATGAGTTCATGGTTTAGTAGGAAACAGTCCAGTGTTTCTCTTAGCACGGTTGAAGCAAAATACATAGCAGATTTCTCTGCTAAGTTGTGAAGTCATATGGCTTCGAAAGCTGATATCAGGTCTCTTTGACCTGAAGATGGATACTACAATGATTCTATGTGATAACCAGAGTTGTGACGATAGAGAACCCTGTGTTCCATCGTAACACATAGAAATCCGGTATTTCTACATACGAGATAAGATGCAGATGATGATGTTTCAGTATTCCCATACTGAAGATATAGATGATGTTTCAGTATTTACATACTGTAGATGCAGATGATGGTGATTCTGTATTTCTATACTGAATATAGAGATTATGATGCTTTCAGTATTTCTATATTGAAGATATAGATGATGATGCTTTCAGTATTCACATACTGGAGATACAGATGGTGATAGTTCAGTATTCACATACTGGAGATACAGATGGTGATAGTTCAGTATTCACATACTGAAGATGTAGATGATGATGTGCTGACGAAGCCTCTGTCCCAAGTAAAGTTCAAACACTTTCGAGACAAGCTTGGTGTGGTTCGGAAAGACCTTCCCTGAAAGGGGGAGTAGTGATGTTGCAGTGGGATTGTATCATCCCTAGGAACTTTCCCTAAAGTGATCCAGAGACCTTGGTCCTCAAGAATGAAAAGGGATTGTATCATCCTGGGACATATGCCCAGAAGTGATCCAGAGACCTCGGTCTTCAAGAATGAAGAGGGATTGTATCATCCTGGGACATATGTCCAGAAGTGATCTGGTGACCTTGGTCATCGAGAATGTAGCAGGATTGTATCATCCTTGAACTTCAGTTCAGAACAGATCCGGTGAAATTTGGTCATCGAGAATGTGGCAGGATTGTATCATCCTCGAACTTCAGTTCAGAATGGATCCGGTGAACTTCGGTCATTGAGAAGGTGGCAGGATTGTATCATCCTTGAACTTCAGTTCAGAACGGATCTGGTGAACTTCGGTCATCGAGAAGGTGGCAGGATTGTATCATCCTTGAACTTCGGTTCAGAACGGATCTGGTGAACTTCGGTCATCGAGAAGGTGGCAGGATTGTATCATCCTTGAACTTCTGTTCAGAACAGATTCGGTGAACTTCGGTCATTGAGAAGGTGGCAGGATTGTATCATCCTTGAACTTTGGTTCAGAACGGATCGAGTGAACTTCGGTCATCGAGAAGGTGGTAGGATTGTATCATCCTTGGACTTTGGTTCAGAATGGATATGGTGAACTTTGATCATCGAGAAGGTGGTAGGATTGCATCATCCCTAGACTTTAAGTCCAAAAGAGATCCAAAGACTTCTTAGTCTTTGTACTATGGTTTGTAGGTTGTTGATGATGATGATGATGATGTTTTTGATTGAAAGATCAGAGTGTGATGATAATGATATTTTGATGATGATGTTTCTGATCGAAAGATCATATTATTTTTTTGATGATGTTTTTGATTGAAAGATCAGAGTGTTTTGATGATGATTTTTTTTTGATCGAAAGGTCAAAGTGCTGAAGATGTTGTTACTAATCAAAAGGTTAAAGTGCAGAAGTTATTGCTGATTGCGAGTTCAAAGTATTGAATATGTTAATGCTGATTGAAAGGTCAAAGTGCTGATAATGATGTTGCTGATGTTGCTGATCGTAAGATCAGAAAATGATGATGATGATGTTGCTGTTCAAAAGGTCAGAGTGCTGATGATGATATTAGTGATATTGCTGATCGAAAGATCAGAATATGATGATGATGATGCTGTTTGAAAAGTCAAAATGCTGAAGGAGTTGTTGTTGATCAAAACAGTCAGAGTGTTGCTGTTACTGAAGACTGAAGATTGAAGATGAAGACTACATGATGTTGAAAAGCTTCCAATGATTTATAGATGTGTTACCCTGATGATGTTGATTATGTCCTCTATCTCTCTCCTACTATTTTTGTTGTTGTCGTAGAATACCCTTCTCGTTAAGGGGGAGTGTTGAAATATTGTAACTTCAAAGAATATTCTATATATATCTTTTTGTGGTCCCCGATGGTCCTACCGGGAGAACCAGTTGTATTAATTTGTACCCTAATGCTTCTAATTGAAAGAACTAATAAGAGTCATGAGGTAGTCCCCTCTAATTGTAAAGGTGGGTCATTAGCACCCCAATGTGGTTACTTGAGCCTACATGTGTAACTCGAGCCTACATGTCGTATGAGTTAATTAAAGTGAACAGATGGATATAAATAGAGGTGTAGTGCTCCTCATTTGGTGCACACACTCTCACTTGTGTAGCGCATTAGTGGAGAAGAGAAGAGTAGCTGGAGAAGGAGGAGGATCAGGCTTTGATCTCCTTGTTGGTTTTATCTTTTATCTTTTGGGGCATCTATATTGAGGAATCTTTTGCTGGGTTTTTCCCTTTAGGGTTTTCCCAGGATAAATCTTTGTGTTCTCTTTTGTATGGTTGTGCTTGTCTATCTTTTAGTGATCCTGTTTATATGCTTTTGTTATGAAATCAAAATGAAATACTAATGATCTAGCTTAGCATATGAAAATTTAACACACCTCTTGGTGGTACTCCTCCTGGAGGCCCTAGTGGTCCTAACGTTCCTGAACCCAGAAATAAACCCCCCACAGGCAGATTTTCCAATAATTCTTCCTCACAACAACCTGTTTATCAGTATACTTATGGTCCTACTAGTAATTATATGCCATATCAATATTACCAGTATGTGCAACCTAATCATCAGTTACCTGTTATAGCAACTTTGTACTTTCTTGATTTGTCCAAGTTGATTAATGACCCCATTCGACACAACCCCTAGTGTCCTCCCATTCCAGTAAAGTTACCATCGGACATTCCAAAGTTCGATGGGAAGCAGGGAAATGATCCAAAAAAACATGTCATGACATTCCATCTGTGGTGTTCTTCAAACTCCCTCATGGATGATTTAGTTCATTTAAGACTCTTTTAGCCATCTTTGATCGATATAGCTGTGAAATGGTATATTGAACTTCCACAACATTCGTTTGTGGATTTTGGCTCATTGGAAATTATTTTTATTACGCACTTTCAGCTTCCTATTTGTTATGAAATGGGTACTGATCTCTTAACTTGTTTGCAACAGAACACCTCCACCCACATATCTGATCATATCCATGAGTGGAGAAGGTGGAGAAGACTTATTAAGGCTCCTATTCCAGATCAGTTATTAGTTGATTGGTTTACCAAATATTTGTTTCCTTTGATTTCCTAAGATGTGGCTATGGGTGGTGCTGTTACTGAAGAGCAAGCCATTATTCGAGCCCAGTATCTAGACTTGGTCTATTCCCAGTCCGAAAATTTGTATGATTTTATTCCTCAAGATCCTCGCCCAAGCACCGATCCTGCAAAGCCACCAGCAAAAGTCCCTGTTGATGGGATTGTTGGTTCAATCCAGTCCCCATCAGCAGCAAAACCTGCCAAGAAACCCCATATTTCCATCCCTACTCCTTTGAATCCCAAGGTTTTTATCGAGGTCAATTCTATTAAGAGTGTTCAAACCTCCGGCAATAATAAACAAAAGGGTAAAAGTAAAAATAAAAAACTTGGAAACCAACAGGAGAATCCAAAACCAACCAACAATGATAACGATAAAGGGAAAAGAAAAGCAAAATATCCATGTTTGCTATGCAGAGGTGACCATTT
The DNA here is from genome assembly GCA_001517045.1 of Pseudotsuga menziesii. Classification (NCBI taxonomy): domain Eukaryota; kingdom Viridiplantae; phylum Streptophyta; class Pinopsida; order Pinales; family Pinaceae; genus Pseudotsuga; species Pseudotsuga menziesii. The sequence goes on along the minus strand of LPNX011125397.1, from coordinate 200,005 downwards.
CACAAAAGAGTGTTCCCATCGGGACAAAATCACCCAATTTTTGAAAACAAATCCCGCACCCGTAGCTCTCACGGATCCTTTTCCCTCTCAACAACAACTGATAGACCACGTGTCTAATCAGGGAAACTCTAGTTCGTCAGAGGAAATTAGTATGATGTCCTTGGATACCATTAGTCTGCAAACTCGAAGTCAGAATTATGAAAAACCCATAGACAAGAAAGAAGACCATTCTTCTTCAGGGAAAGCTCCCTCTACTGGTTCTCCCGAATCCTCATCTACTATCCCCCTAACCATCGAGAATCCTACTCTCGATATGATTTTGCGTCCACCCAAGAGTACTCTTAGGAAGGTTGTTTTTAACCCTAATTCATGATCTGCTCAATTTTATAATGTATTTGAAGATCTCGCTCAGGCACCATGTGCAATGTCCACCTTGGAAGTGCTCCAAAGTTGTCCTACACAACACAAAATCCTGTTAAATGCATTAGGAGCTTTAGACCCGGACAATACTAATTTGATTCATTTCAATGTCGAGAACTATAAGTCTAGACTACCTCACAAAATTGCTTTCCAAATCATTACGAAAGTAGTTGGAAAGAAAGTATTTAGGATTGTCTTAGACAAAGGGGCTTCAACTTCGGTTTTGTCCCTGTCTTGTTGGAAAGCTATTGGCTCTCCTGAGCTTGTAAAATCACCTACGACTCTGAAAGCCTTTGATGGACGAGTTTTCCAGCCCCACGGTCTCATATCAGCCCTTGCAGTCGAACTTGGGGGAAAAACTGTTTCTATTCAAGTAGAAGTACTGGACTCCCCGTTAGATTGCAACCTCCTTCTAGGAATAAATTGGTTTTACGCCATGACTGCTGTTTCTTCGACAATATTTCAAATAGTCCAATTTCCACATCAAGGGAGAATTGTTACCATCGATCAGCTTGATTTCTGTATGCCGGATGTTACTAGCTCTATAGCTAATAACATCCCTATGTTAGGCCAGTCCCCTCCTCCTTACCAGTCAATTGGGGTAGCCATGTTTAAGGATTCATCCCTTATGGGGATTTTTCCATCCACTCCTCCTAACACAGACACAATGACAGTAAATATGATTGCATCATTTTATTGTGATCCCAAGGGCAAACAAATTGTTGAGTCCACCTCGTTGAGTCCACATGAAGAAATGTACAACATGATTCAAACCCTTTTCTATGATCACACCGATGACCTTCATCTGGTGGCTTCGGATCCTTACCACCTGCCATACTAGTTAGAACCATCTCTTCCTATTCTGGATGATCTCTTTAAGACTTTTCCTTCCAACGAGTCCATTATGGAGATCATGAATACAAATGAGTCCATTTGGGAGGATCACCATCATAGATCCTTGTTCCTCCCCAACACCAGTTCAGTTAACCATGAATTTGCATCCTTGTTTTCCACTGATATTGTCAACGCACCTCAAAGTCCTATATTGTTGCAAGACACAGATTTTGAAGGAAATCTTTGCAACATTTCTCAGACAAATCCGATTGACATATCAACCAAGCCTGGTACCATCGAGGATGTTCATGTTGGGAATAACTGCTCGGCAAATGAATCTGAAGCATATAAGGCACTTTTCAAAGAATTTCATGATATTTTTGCCTGGTCTTATGAGAAAATGCCAGGGATAGACCCATCCATTGTGGTCCATGAAATTAAAACCTATCCCACGGCTAAACCTGTTAGGAAAAAACTAAGGCAAGTCCATCCACGGAAGGTTGTAGCTATTAAAGCTGAGATAGAGAAACTTCTCAAAGATGGTTTTATTTATCCTGTACCCCTGATGGAATGGGTATCGAACGTTGTCCCTGTCAATAAAAAGAAGGGCACCATTAGAGTCTGTATCGATTTTAGAGATTTGAATAAAGCTTGTCCCAAGGACAACTTTCCTACTCCACATATCGATCAAATTATCGACAACTGTGCCGAAAGTGTCATCTTCTCATTCATGGATGGATTTTTTGGCTATAATCAGATTGAGATATTACCCATCGATCAGAACAGATGGCATTAATTTTCTCGTGGGGAACCTTTGCATATAGGAAGTTACCATTTGGCCTAAAAAATGCTGGAGCCACTTTCCAGTGTGTGGTGTCCTATGTGTTTCATGATATTAAACATATTGTTGAACCATACCTTGACGACCTCCCTGCTCATTCACAGCGATGGGAGGACCACCCTGGTCATCTTAGATATATTTTCCTAAGATGCTGTCATTATAATATACAGCTCAATCCACGTAAATATGTTTTCTGCATTGAGACGGGACGTCTGTTAGGTTTTGTGGTCTCTAAGGATGGCATCTGGATAGACCCTTTGAAAATTGCCTCCATTTAAGCTCTACTAGCCCCAACCAATCTTCTTGAACTCCATAGTTTACAAGGGAAGGAAAAATTTCTCCGCCGTTTCATGTGCAATTTTGCAGAGAAAACACACAGTTATATGCGTCTCCTTAAGAAGGACACTCCATTCTTCTGGGATGACCAAGCTCAATGCACCTTTGATAATATCAAACATGCTCTGACTCATTCACCCATGATACACCCCACAGATTATTCAAAGGAATTTCTCTTGTATATTGCTACCTTCGCTACTACCATCACTATGGTTTTGGTGCAAGAAAATCCCAATGGTCAGGAGCATGTGATTTACTATGCTAGTAAGAATCTTATGGATTCTGAAACCCGATATTCACACATGGAGAAGTTAGCATTGGCCACGGTCATTGCTGTACAAAAATGTCGTCACTACATTTTGCTCCGCACACCCACTGTATTGGCAGACCAGAACCCTATGTAATACATCCTGACTTGTCAGGTGCTTGGGGGCAAGTACTCCGGATGGATAGTCATACTACAGGAGTTTGATCTGGAATTTGCTAGAGCCACATCAAAGAAATCCTTGGTATTTGATGAGCCCATGTGTGATCTTCCCTGTGCTTTGATCGAATCTGAGCCTAGTGATTCATTTCTGGATGAATTCCTGTTCCTGATAAGCACTACTGATCCATGGTATGGATATTTTCTTATTTATCTCCAAACACAAAGATTTCATCCAAATCTATCCCATGACAATTGCTGCCGTATCTGTCACCATGCGAAATACTACCTCATCCTGAATGACACCTTGTATAGATGTGGGATTGATTCTATTCTCCGGTGATGCCTCACCCATGAGGAAGATGAACATGTGTTGAATGATTGCCACTCTGAAGCATGTGGCGGTCATTTATCTGGGATGGCTACAGCCCAGAAAATACTTCGCGCTGGCTATTTCTAGCCTTCAGTCTTCAAAGAATGTCACGAGGCTGTTAAGAAATTCCCACCTTGTCAACATTTTTATCCCAAAAAGCACACTCGTCCTTCTCTGCTACACCCCATCATTCGCGTTGGCCCATTTTCCAAATGGGCAATTGATTATATGCATTGTAAGCCTACCTCATCCGAGGGGCATGGTTACATCATCATAGTTGTTGACTATTTTACAAAGTGGGCTGAGGATATGCCTACATATGCAGAAGATGGTAAGACTACCCCTCTCTTCCTGTTCAATCATGTCATAGCTAGATTTGGAGTCCCGCAGTCCATTATTACTGATCATGGATCACATTTCTGTAATCAAATGATGGAGGAACTAAGTGCCAAGCTAGGTTTTTTCCATGAAAACTCTACGCCATATTATCCGCAAGCTAATGGTTAGGTAGAGGCCATTAACAAAGTTTAGAAAACTATGCTTCGTCAGATGGTTGGAGACCATAAATCCAACTGGCACCATATCCTTTTCTCCGCTCTTTGGGCTTACAGGACTTCAGTGAAAACAGCTACTAGTTTCACACCTTTCTTGCTTGTCTATGGACTCGAAGCTATATTACCAGTTCAATGTCAGATTCTATCCTTGAAACTTGCCGTCAAAATTCTCCCAGAAACTTTCATAGAGGAAGAGAGATTTTTGTACTTGAATAACCTTGACAAAACTAGGAGAGATGCTACCTTGGCTAATGAGGCACATAAGAAACATGTCAAGGCACAATATTATAAATCTGTCCAACCTCGTGCCTTTAATGAGGGTGACCTAGTGTTGACTTATGACAAGAGATATGACAAACTAGGGAAAGGAAAGTTTGAGTCCATGTGGTACGGTCCTTTCGTCATTTATAAAGTATTAGAGAAAGGGGACTATGAGCTTGTAGACTATGATGGAATCCCTTTAGGGAAACCTCACAATGGCTTGTACTTGAAGAGGTACTATGCCTAGATCTTTCTTGGATAGTATCTTGTATATATGTATATTCCTTGACTTTCAGTGTGCTTTAAGTATTTTCAATATGGTTTTGAGTTTAGTGTTTGTTTCTGTTTATACCATGTTTTGGTCGTACATAGTAGATGGATTTCTACGGCTTCACTGATGGTGCTTGCTGTCACACCTTGAATCTTGCCTCAGCTGCTTGGGTTCTCTATTCCCCAGCTGATGATTAGGTCAGTTTAGGAGCGGTTTGTATTGGTCCCGCTACCAACAACATCGTCGAGTATTGAGCAGTCATAGGTATTCTGACTGAAACTGCCTCCCAATATGTTCGCAATTTGGTAGTCTTGACGGACTCACAACTCGTGGTTTGTCATCTAAACCATGTTTATACCATTAGGAACCCTGTGATTCTCCGCCTCTTCCGGAGGGTGCACTTGTTAGAAAGGTCATTTGAAACCATCACCTATAGGCATATCCCTAGGGAACATAATGTAGTTGCTGAATCATTAGCTAATTACATCCTAGATTGGCATATTGCCCATTCATGACATTAAAATAAAACATGGTTCATTGTAAATAAACAATTAAAGACACATAAAACTCATGTAAAATACATTCACCATTTGAGACGTATAAACACTAGGTAAAATTCTGTATATATATATATATATATATATATATATATATATATATATATATATGAACATGTTTACAAAAAATAGGTCACGAGACTTCATCTAAAGCATGTAGGCTTTCAGGCAAAAGTCACCATACAAAATCCTGAAGCTATAAGCTTTTAGTAGATACATCATGCACACATCATCTAGTGATGCTCATGGTAGCACATCACTGCTCAGGCCGTTCTACGTAGCAGTCTGCTAAACCGACCCGGTACTCCCGCTATAGGTCTCTGATACCTCAAAGGGAGGTCATCAATGGAAGTGTCAGGGATGTCTAGGGTCAAACTCTCCATTTTTTCTTCTAACTCCCTGGTCACATCGTCACCCTGCGGTATGAAATGAGCTCTGGCTCATCTATCCAATGGGGAAGCTCCCCTAGGTCGTGCTGCTCCAACATTTGCATGAAAATATTCAAGTCTCATTACTTAACATAGAAAATATAAAACAATATGTCCATTTTAGGGTTTTTTGCTTCTTACTGAGGTCACCCCACTATCCACCATGTGGGAGCGTGTAACACCACAGTTTTGACCCTGATGCATTAAATACACATGATAGATATATATATTGTAAATAATCATGGTGTGGAGTTACAGGCAAAAGCCCCACCATCAATTTGGTTATGTTTCGGTGATTAGAACTGTTACCGATGGTATATCAGGATATGTGGCATACATATTAAGTTATGGCATCATGTAACTATGCATTTTAATTAAATAACCCCAACCAGGACTGCAACCATATTGAAAAGGGCATTATTTCCTAAGGATAAGGGGGGATTGT
>LPNX011125397.1:181819-194197 GCA_001517045.1 Pseudotsuga menziesii | reverse complement strand
GGGGGGGGGGGGGGGGGGGGGGGGGGGGGGGGGGGGTAGGCTCACCCCCACGCACTCTCCACCAGATAGTTTAGTCACACACATAACTGGGGAGTGGTTTCCTCACGCGTTGCTTGGTATACCAACCGTTTTTGTTTTGTCCACTCTCCCCATCGCCGACCATTCATTTTCCTCACGTGGAGCTGAGTTAAAAGGATCCACGATCCATTGATTGGGGGTTCGTTCTCCCTTTTCTCTTCGATTGGTAGTCTGTGAGATGTTTTTCCTTTCGTTCATGTAGAGGGGCTATTTTTTATCTCCCCCATTGCTGATTGTGTTAAGGTGTCGAGGCTTCAGTATTGTCTTCCCACGATTGCTGTCTGTGATTTCTGCACTAAACGTTGGCTGTGGTCTTGTTCACTTTTTGTTGGGATGTGTCCCCTTTTGTGTTTTGGGCTATTGTAGGTTCCTGAGGAATTATTTTGGCCACAATAGGTCCAAGAATGATTCAGGGATTTGTCTTCCCTTGTTCAAGCTATGAAATGCTTGTTTGCTGCATGCATGCCGCGGTTTGTCCTCAGACTGCATTGGAGTGGTGAATGAAGGCCTAATGTGCTTGATAAACCTGGTGTGTTTGGGAACCACACAGACAGAACTAGAGGGATGGATTTCTTCTCCACAACCCCTGAATAGCACTGGAAGGGAGATCAGGGTCTGAGGGACTGCGTTGCAGAGAAAGTACTTATTTCCTTGTGTTGGGTGTGTGCGGGTGTCCTAGAAGTCAGGCTAGTTTTGGTGTAGGTGTCCTTAACTCTTCAATGAGCTCACCAGCTTAGTATTTAGCCTTTCCCAGTTCCTAGATGGCCTGATAAACCCAACTGTGTTGGCTTGGCTAATCCGTTGTTCTCCTGATAAACCCAACTATGTTGGCTTGGCAGAACTGTGTATCCTTGTGGTGTTGTTATCCTTGGCTATGTGTAAGCCTACTAGTTCCTTGTTCCTTGGGGAATCATGCCCAGCTCGGGGGTGGCAACGTTGCTGAGAGATTAAAGAGAATGCGGGCCTATGGTTGGGTGGAACATTGTAGCGACGTAGCTGGTTGCAGGACAGTTCTCATAAGATAAGTATTCTTGACTAATCTGTTTTGCAATCGTATTTACTGTTAATGAATTATGATGATAGACATGTTGAATGCTGGTTTGTATATGAATGAATGTTGTTTGCTTCCGCTATGTATATGAACAATTATGCATCATAGTATGTTTTATGTTTTAAGTACCTTGCTTCATCATTATATGTATGATCATGTTCATGGGGCTAGATGTCCGTATGTTTTGGTGTTTAGTAGCATCCTCTTGCCTGGTCGGAGGGTTGGGGATGTTACAGTGTGGTATCAGAGCCAAGGTTGCAGAATGGGCCTAAATGGGCCATGGAGATGCAGTGATAGAGCCCTGGTTACAGCATGGGCCTGAATGGGCCATGAAATATCAGTTAACAGAGGCAGGCTGCCTACTGCCCAGAAGAAACCAGGAGAAAATGGGTGAATGACAGGAAAATTCACATAATTTTCTAAGTGTCAAAATTTGCGGCTCATCGAAAAACTTTGTGAGAAGTTCTTCCAATGCAGTGAATCACTTAGTTGGAAGGTCCTCTGACGCAGTGGAATGCATAGTCTAAAGCTCACCTGATGGAAGAAGGAAGATTGCAAAATTCCTCTAAGTGTTCGTCGGTTGTTGGAAAAACTTAGAGGACATGAGCGCTGAAATATTGGCGGAAAAAACAAGATGATAGTTGGTTGAACCGCTGATAGTGACAGCAGAGAGAAAAATTTTGAAATTTTTTCTAAGGCGAGAAAATCATCGACGATCAGTGGAAGTTAGTGGTATTACTCACCAATGAACATCGGAAAGAATTAGTGGTCCGTGCGCCCACCGTTGTGGAATTCTACTAGACTAATATTCCGACGGGTAGAGTCCTCGACCATCGATGCCACAACAGATAGTTGTTCCGACAGCTGATGCGGAGTGGCAGAAGACTGAAGTGATAAGACCATCGGTAATCGACAAGGATTAAAGGATTGGATCACCAATACTTGGTTGATGGTGTAGCCGCAACGTTGGAAAATAGATAGTGAAGGCACTGAAACGTCAGCAAAGAATAGAAGACGTTTGATGCGGGAGTCGCAGTTTTGGTGAAGATCAGCTAAAGGCCATCAAAACACCGACCTAACTTAGTTTGACGAAGCTCTGATAAGACCATTGGTGATCAATGATGATTAGCTGATTGGATCGCCGATGACTAGCTGAGGGAGTAGCCGTAGTGTCAGCAGGAAATAGTTGATGAGATAGCCGATGGAGTATCGCAGGAAGGAGAAAAAGAAAATTTTCACAGAGATTTTTCGAAGTGTTGAGGCTATTGGAAATCAGTGCATGTTAGTGGATGAGTTCGCCGATGAGTCAAAATAATTAGTGATCTTGAGCACCGATGGAAGTCGGAAAACTTTAGTCGATTGGGAGTTCGCCGTTGCGGCTGCCTAGAATACTAACCATCAAACACTGCGACCGTTAGTGCTTCTCACTATTGATAGGAATATTATAGTTTCTAGTCATTCCGACCACCGACAAAGTTATGGCCGTGGAAACTCTAGTTAGTTTGCTGCCCATTGTTGCAGAAGCCTATAGAACTAGCCGCCAGACGGGTAGAGGATCTGATCACCGACACCGCGGCCCCGTTCGGTTTTGGATCGTCGATGCCATAGGTGCTAGAGGTTCTGACCACCAATAAGTTATGGACACAGAAGACGCAAGAAGTTCACTGGCTGCTGTTGCGGAAGCATAGAGGACTAACCATCCGATGCACAGAGCACCCGACCACCGATGCAACGGTTAGTTGATTTCCCCGTCGATAAAGTTTGGAGTGTTAGACCACTATAGGCCCGACACAGTGGAGGAAAATAGACAAACAGGCCGCCGATGAGCCGCGAAGAAAGTTATTGGGTCTAGATTCTGAAACTCCGAAAGGAAATAGATGAACAACCCACTGATGTAGATCGAAAGCTTAGACGTTTTGATCACTGAAACGTCGAAAGGCTAGTGGGAAAGAGACATGATGAACAGTCTGGAATCTTAGAGGATTGAAGGTCCGATACAGTGGAATGTTAGGTGTTTCGACTGCCGAGGTGTCAGAAAAATTGTTGGGAAAGGGTTCGATTGGGCCAAAGGAAATTTTGGATTTTTCCCAGTAGATTTTTCTTAGCAAATTCCAACTATTTTTCAGGGGAATTTTTAGCAGACTGTTAGCAGATTACATGGCTGAACAAGAAAGAGAGAAAATTTTGTGTTTTAGAAAAATTGTTATTTTATGAATTCCAGAAGAGGAAGGTAAGTAGTTCTGATTTATATTAATGATATGCATCTAACAGTTTGCTACTAACACGTTTGCAGAATTATATACACCTCCAAGAACAATATTCCAAGTAGAACAGTGTGGTAAAGCAAGAGGTGGTTCAGTCATGAGAACCCATGACGGATATGATGCTTGAGATTCTTACGAGTGTGCAAGAGATGCCATGGGAGAAAATGTACGTAATGGAAATGATGAGATAGATTCTAATGGAAGGATATTCCAAGAGACCCCATCAAACGTTGCAGCCACCATGAGAAGCTTGATTAAGGCCTAAAGAACAGTAGCATCAGTTGAATGTTTCCATGTTGCAGAGTTTGAAAGACTTGCAAAGAAAGATAGACTCTGGATGAGGTACATCAAAACCGGAAGGTAGTAAGAGCAATACTAGGAGAAGGAGAAGGACTTCTAGTGGATCATCTGATTCTGAAGAATCCAGTGGAGATACAAGCTCATCTTCTTGTAAAAGGAAAAGAAGAAGACACCATAGGGATCACACTTGGGATGAATTTAAGAAAGCTAAACCTCCTACATTTGATGGTAAGATAAAAAATGGACAAGAGGCTGAAGCTTGGCTTCTTGGGACAAAGAAGTACTTCCAAGTGCAGGATTATTTAGGAAACATGAAGGCAAGAGTTGCCATATTCAATTTGAATGGAAGAGCATCCATTTGGTGGGAACACTTCAAGCAAGTTGAGAGAATCATTGAAAGGAGACTGAAGTGGAAATCATTCAAGAAGTATTTTAGGCATAAACACCTCTCTGAAAAGTTTTATGATGATAAGATTAAAGAGTTCCATGAATTGAGATTGGGACAACAGACCATGGATGAATATGCAAACAAGTTCTTGGAATTGTTGAGGTATGTCCGGTACATTAGAGATGAAAAGGTGAAGGTCCAATGGTTTCTGAGTGGATTGCCTCAGTCTTACAAAGATAGAATTGAGTTTTATGAACCGAGAACTCTTGAAGAAGCAATAAGGAATGCTAAGTATTGTTATGAGCAAAGAAAAGGTAAACCTGATTACCATAAGGCCTGGAAGGACAAGAAGAATGAGAAGTTTGACCAAAGAAGGAAAGGTTTCAAACCTTCTAGATTCAGGAATTAGCAGAAGCAGCCATCCCAAGCTGCGAGTATTCCAGTTGGAGTGACAGGTGGAAAGCCTAAAGATCCACTCAAATGTTGGAAATGTGAAAGGCCCCACTTACACAGATATTGTCCACTTGAGAATCAAAGTGCAAGGCCAGCTTATAACATTAAAGAAGCAAAAATAGTGGGTCAAGTAGCAAGGGCAATCCCTAGAATTTATGCAGTACTGGAGGACCGCCAGGAAGATCACCAGTCAACTGTGGTTGAAGTTGCAGGTAATATTGTTGAACGATCCGTTTCTATTTTGATTGACCCTGGTTCTACTCACAATTACATCACTCCTAGAGTAGTGGAGATTTGTGCTTTTAAGAAGGTAAAGCATAGGAAATATTGGTTAGTTCATCTAGCCATTGGGACCAAGAGAAAATTCAATGAAGTGATAGAGAAATGTCCATTGGTCATGAATGGATTGATCACTTGTGTAGATATGAATGTTCTACCGCTTGGTTCCTATGATGTTCTCATTGGAATGGATTGGTTACAGGATCACAGAGTGAAGCTTGACTGTTACAACAAGAATTTTGAATGCATGGATGAAGAAGGAAACCCAGTAGTTGTGAAAGGTATTCCAAAGGTAATTTCAGTAAGGCAGGTTTCAAAAATGTAGTTGAAGAAGTTCTGTAGGAAGGGTTTCCAGTTGTATGCAGCTCATATTTTGGATCCAACAGGAGATGAAACTCCTAGGTTGGAGGACTATCAAGCGCTACAAGAATTCAAGGATGTGTTTCTTGACGAGATTCCAAGGCTTCCTCCAAAGAGGGACATTGATTTCACAATTGAACTTGTGCCAGGAGCAACACCACAGGATGAGTACACCGAAGATGCTAGAGTTGAAGATGCAACCACAAGAGTTGTTGGAAAAGAAGTATATCCGGCTAAGTGTGTCTCCTTGGGGAGCACCAGTTCTGTTTGCAAAGAAGAAAGATGGTACACTCAGGTTATGTATTGATTACAGACAGTTGAACAAGGTTACTGTGAAGAATAAATATCCTTTTCCTAGGATTGATGACCTCTTTGATCAAATGAGAGGAGCAAAGGTATTTTCCAAGATTGACTTGAGGTCTGGTTACCATCAGGTAAGAATTAAGGATGAAGACATTCATAAGACAGCCTTTAGGACAAGGTATGGACATTATGAGTTTGTAGTAGTACCATTTGGTCTCACAAATGCACCAACTACATTTATGTGCCTTATGAATAGTGTCTTCAGCAGGTATTTGGACAAGTTCGTTCTTGTTTTCCTTGATGACATTCTTGTTTATTCTAAGAATGAGGAAGAGCATGAAGAGCATTTGAGATTGACATTGCAATTGCTCAGGAAGCATCAAATGTATGCAAAATTGAGCAAGTGTGACTTCTATAGAGATAGAGTTCAATATTTGGGTCACATTATCTCAGAAGAGGGTATATATGTGGACCCTCAAAAGATTGAAGCCATTATGAATTGGCCTACTCCAAGATCTTTTATGGGACTTGCAGGATACTACAGGAGATTCATTGAGGGATTCTCCAAATTTGCACATGCCATCACTTCTTTGCAAAAGAAGGGGATAAAGTTCAAATGGACATCAAGGTGTGAAGAGAGTTTCCAGCAGTTGAAGAATCTTCTCACCAGTGCACTAGTATTGAAAGTTGCAGATCTAGAGAAGGATTTTGTGGTATGTACCGATGCATGTGGACAAGGGCTTGGAGGAGTCCTTATGCAGGACAACCACATGATATGTTATGAATCAAGAAAGTTGAAGGATCATGAGAAGAACTATGCCACTCATGATTTAGAGCTTGCAGCCATAGTACATGCTCTCAATATGTGGAGACATTACTTGACGGGTAGAATATTTGAACTCAGGACAGATGATTGTGGTCTGAAGTATCTATTTGATCAGCTTACTCTGAATGCTAGGCAAGCGATATGGCTGGAATTTTTATGTGAGTTTGATTTTGAAATCAAGCACATAAAGGGGAAAGAAAACAAGGTAGCTGATCCACTCAACAGGAAGGTGCAGGAAATGCATGTGGCATCTCTTAATATTTGCCAATTAGATTTGAGGCAGTAGCTTGTTAATAATACTGCTAGAGATGAATTGTATGAGCAGGTAAAGGACAAATTTCAGCAGCAAATTCTTGAGAAGAGGTATGAGGGATATAAATTGGAAGAAGATGGAATTATTACTTATAAGGGTAGAATTTATATTCCAAATGTAGCACATTTGAGGAGAGTTGTTATGGATGAAATCCATCAAGCTCCGTATTCTGGTCACCCAGGATATCAGAAGACAATTGCTACAGCGAGAAAGCAGTACTTTTGGCTAGGAATGAAAAAGGACATGGCTGAATACATTTCAAGGTGCATGAAATGTCAATAGGTAAAGGTTGAGCATCAACATCCAGTAGGCTTGTTTCAACCTTTTCCAGTTACGGAATGGAAATGGGAAGTTATTTCCATGGATTTTATTATAGGATTGCTGATGACTTGGAGACAAAATGATTCCTTCATGGTTGTGGTAGACAAGTTGACAAAGGCAACACATTTTATACCGGTGAAGTCTATGCATAAGATTGATGACATTGCAAAGATCTTCATGAAGGAGATTTTCAAATTGCATGGATTGCTGAAAGAAATAGTCTTTGACAGAGATGTCAAGTTCACTTCCAATTTTTGGAAGGGCCCTTGTTTGCAGATTTGGGTACAAAGCTAAACTTTAGCACTGCATACCATCCTCAGATAGATGGGCAGACAAAGAGAGTTAACCAGGTGCTTGAAGATATGCTTCGCATGTACGTGATGGACAAACCAACCAAGTGGGAAGATTACCTACACTTGGTAGAGTTTGCTTATAACAATGGATAGCAGGCATCCTTAGGGATGAGTCCATACAAATATTTGTATGGAAGAAGGTGTAGAACACCAGTGACTAGGGATAACCCAGTGAACAGGGTTGTGCTTGGACCAAAATTGCTCAAGGAAATGGAGCAAGAGGTTGTAAAGATCAGATAGAATCTGAAAGCAGCACAGGACAGATAGAAAAGCTATGCAGATAAGCATAGGATGGACAGAGAGTTCAGTGTTGGGGATCATGTCTACCTTAGAGTGAGGGCAAAGAAGATTTCCTTGAAGCTTCGAAGTTGTGCCAAGCTGTCACCAAGATATTGTGGGCCATTCAAAGTGCTTGAAAGAATAGGGCCAGTTGCATATAGACTTGCATTTCCTGCTAGTACTAGAGCTCATAATGTTTTTCATGTTTCTTTTCTTAATAGATATGTACATGATCCTAACCATGTGATAAATTGGGATGTGATTCAAGTGGAACCTGAGGGAGAGTTCCAAATCGAGCCAATGTGCATCCTCGACAGGAAAGTCACAATGCTCCAGAACTAAGCTATAGGGAAGGTAAAGGTGCAATGGGAGCACTATGGACCTGAAGAGGCTACATGGGATCTGGAGGATGCCATGCAGTTGGCACATCCATTTTTTTTCAATTCTGCGAAACATTGAGGTAGTACCAGTGTAGCATTTTGTTCAAATTTTGTAAAGCACTGAGGACAGTGCTATTGAAGGGGGAGGGGAATGTAACACCTCGGTTTTGAACTTGATGCATTAAATACACATGATAGATATATATATTGTAAATAATCATGGTGTGGAGTTACAGGAAAAATCCCCACCATAGATTTGGTTATGTTTCGGTGATTGGAACTGCTACTGATGGTATATCAGGATATGCGACATACATATTAAGTTATGGCATCATGTAACTATGAATTTTAATTAAATAACCCCAACCATCTATGTTCACTGCATGTGGAAATTGAACCTAGTGATAGATTAATTTTACTCACAACAATTAACAATTGATCATGCAAAATCACTCACAAAAGAGACTGAAACTAGAGCTGAACACTAAACTGTATTAACTCAGTGTACAATAGACAACCCTGTAACATAATATTTTTCTGAATAAATAACATACATCAGGGATTCGAATGCATGAGGAGCAATTCGAATCTAGCATAAAGCAGGCTTACTAAAAATAAGCAAATCCCCCATAGGTGTAAAAGCTGATCCCAAATCTGTCATGGAGCTCACAAATTAGCAGCTTAAGCAAGATAAAGAGTGGTGGAATGGAAGCTCATACATGCTTTTGCATGGAGAAAAGAGTGGAGGATGAAGAGGACAAAAAACTAGTTCACCTCACCTAGTCTAGCTTTTCCATTTGCCTTAAAACACTGAAAAAGCAGGGAATAAAGCAGAAAAAGCAGAAGAGTGCCTAGGAGGCCAGGAATAAAGAAGATTTGATTCCTTGGGATTTCCCATGCACTACATGAGTCAAATAAGGCAATTTTGACCACTATGGATAGGTAAAAGACAACTTGCACAAGGTGGGATACATGAACTAGGCTAATAAGACAAAAATAATTAAATTAATGTCTAAATGGGTAAACTATGGGTTGATTATTCTAACACTGCAACCATATTGAAAATGGCATGATTTCCTAAGGATAAGGCGGGATTTTTAAACCTGGAACCCATGGGAAAAGTCATGTGTCAGCCACTTAAACTCCTATTTTAGTAGAAGGCAGTGAATGCTGGGTAGTTGGGGGGGTGGTAGGCTCACCCCCATGTACTCTCCACTAGCTGGTTCAGTCACACGCATGACTGGGGAGTGGTTTCCTCACGTGCTACTTGGTATACCAACCATTTTTGTTCTGTCCACTCGCCCCATCGCCAACCGTTCATTTTCCTCACGTGGAGCTAAGTTAAAAGGATCCATGATCCATTGATTGGGAGTTCGTTCTCCCTTTTCTCTCTGATTACTAGTCTGTGAGATGTTTTTCCTTCAGTTCATGCAGAGAGGCTATTTTTTATCTCCCCCATTGCCGACTGTGTAAAGGTGCTGAGGCTTTAATATTGCCTTCCCACGATTGTTGTCTGTGATTTCTGCACTGAACGTTGGCTATGGTCTTGTTCACTTTTTATTGGGCTATGTCCCCCTTTGCATTTTGGGCTACTGTAGGTTGCTGAGGAATCATTTTGGCCATGATAGGGCTAAGAACAATTCATGGATTTGTCTTCTCCTGTTCAAGCTGTGAAATGCTTGTTTTCTACATGCATGCCGTGGTTTGTCCTCAGACTGCATTGAAGTGGTGAATGAAGGCCTAATGTGCTTGATAAACCTGGTGTGTTTGGGAACCACATAGATAGAACTAGAGGAATGGATTTCTTCTCCACAACCCCTGAATTGCACTGGAAGGGAGATCAGGGTGTAAGGGACTGCGTCATAGAGAAAGGACTGATTTCCTTATGTTGGGGGTGTGTGGGTGTTCTAGAAGTCAGGCTAGTTTTGGTGTACGTGTCCTTAGCTCTTCGATGAGCTCACCAGATTAGCATTTATCCTTTTCCAGTTCTTGGATGGCCTGATAAACCCAACTGTGTTGGCTTGGCTGATCCGTTGTTCACCTGATAAGCCCAACTGTGTTGGCTTGGATGAACTATCTATCCTTGTGGTGTTGTTATCCTTGGCTATGTGTAAGCCTACTAGTTCCTTGTTCCTTGGGGAATCATGCCCGACTCGGGGGTGGCAGCGTTGCTGAGAGATTAAAGAGCATGCGGGCCTATGGTTGGGTGGAACATTGCAGGGACGTAGCTGGTTGCGGGACAGTTCTCATAAGATAAGTATTCTTGACTAATCTGTTTTGCAATCGTATTTACTGTTAATGAATTACGATGATAGACATGTTGAATGATGGATTGTATATGAATGAATGTTGTTTGCTTCCGCTATGTATATGAACAATTATGCATCGTAGTATGTTTTATGTTTTAAGTACCTTGCTTTAGCATTATATGTATGATCATGTTCATGGGGCTAGATGCCCATATGTTTTGGTGTTTAGTAGCGTCCTCTTGCCCAGTCGGAGGGTCGGGGACATTACAGAGCGGTAGGTCAAGGTCTTTGATGAAGTCCATACCTGCATACACATAATCCTCCACCATGAGGATCTGATCTCTCAGCCATCAGAAGAACGGGTCATCGAACTTCACCTTCCCCCTGCCCACTCTAGTACGGGCCATAATCCAAACCCACCTCTACATGCGAGGGTCCCGCTCTCTCAGCTCTGTAAATACCACCTGGGGTCTCATCTGTGAAACCCACTCAAAGAAGAAGTAGGCTAGAATGGAACCAAAACCGAACTATTTCGGTTCCCCCTGCCGACAATTAATCAACTGGTCCTTGAATATCAGAAGCAGGGCCTCCGTCATGTTAAAGACTGTAGGTGCCATGGCCTCTATGGCATAGAGAATATGTGCTCTAGAATCCTGGTGCATTCCCTGGCTTCCCACCACTCTCTGCATGGTAAACAATATAGTCCGTACAAGTTCGTCCATCACTGCCTTTATGGGGATTTTCTTCCCTGATGTCCTTGACCTAGGAATATAGTGATGGTTTATCAACTCCTGTGTAGGGATGTCCCCTCTATTAGTTTTTCAACATTTAAGCTAGCATTATGACAAGATATTTTCACTGAGAGAATAACAAGCACAGCAATAACATAAGCACATCACAAGAGACAAGAGACACAAATCTTTTAGGAGGGGAAACCATAAATGGAGAAAACCCCTCAACTTCCTCTAAGATAGTATCACCACAAGATGTGATCCCAAAACAGTAAGATGACCTCCCAACACAACAGCAGCCTTCTGTCTTCTATCAAGCCAAAGATTTCCTTCTCCAAAGGTGCGCCACACTTAAGAGAGCAAGAAAGCTAAGTCACAAGTGATAAATAGAGAGACTCTCACTCTCTATTTATATTCTTCCATTGACTTGAAGTGCACTCAACCTAATAATTACTACTCGAGTCTACACCTTAATTAGTGTATAATAACTCAAGTGCCCCTAAACTGTGGGGACTTACCCAATGACTTGATATGACTTGTTTACATTATAATCCTCCCGATCGGAACATCGGGGCATGACCACATGACTCAAATACATAATAGAAACATCCCGGAATAAACATCGGGTTACAATAATATAAAATACATAGAAGAATACATTCCGAAGTTACATATACATCAACACTCCCTCTTAACTAGGAAGGTATTCTTTCGACACAATTTTTCAGCATTGGTCTTCTTCTCTACATCAACTGGATCATCTTCGTCTTCAAGTCATCTTCATCTTCAAGTCATCTTCGTCTTCAAGTCATCTGGATCTGGATCATCTCTCGATCTGGATCATCATCAAATGGCATCACAGGGTCTAGATCATCACTCGATCTAGATCAACATCACTGGACTGGATCTGGATCATCACTCGATCTGGATCATCTCTCTGGACTGGATCTGGATGATCTCTCGATCTGGATCATCTCTCTGGATAGGATCTGGATCATCTCTCAATCTGGATCATCACTGCTGGATCTAGATCATCTCTCGATATGGATCTCTCGGAGTCATCATAACTGGATCTGGATCATCACTCGATCTGGATCTCCTCTAGTCATCATCAAGTGTGTACTATCCTGTCATAGGAAGTTCTACAAAGCCAGCCCTTTTTCATGCTGGATGTAGGCCTAACCTCATGTAGGTATTCACCCAGCACTTACATCTGACCTGCTCATCAGAAAGGCACGCCCAACACTTATATCTGATCATGTAGTAAACTACAATCCCATCAGAAGGGCCCAGCACTCACATTCACTAGCATGGTAGGCACAATCAACTACCATTTGTGAAATGGCTCAGCACTTACATCTGACCTACTCGTTAGAAAGGCCCTTCCATCCAGACAAGAACACATCCTATCACAGTGATGGAAGACTCCCACCCAGACAAGAACCAATCC
>LPNX011125397.1:157810-181583 GCA_001517045.1 Pseudotsuga menziesii | reverse complement strand
TCCTATCACAGTGGTGGAAGATTTCCTGCACTTACATCCATCCAGACAAGAACACATCCTATCACAGTGATGGAAAGGCTTGCACTCACATCTGATCCTGCGAGAACACATCTCCGTAGTCATATTAGAATGTCCCCCAGTACTCCTCGACTGAGCTACATGGTAACTGACCATGCGCCTCCACTCTCCCGGAGAGTGGCAATTGCCCTTACATCCGACCTGCTCGTCGGAATGGCCAACACTCACATATGACATGGAAGGAACTAAATCCTTTAGCCATGAACAGCATGGTTCAGCCCTTACATCTGATCAAGTGGGAACACATCCCTCTGTCATATCAGAATGGCTATACAGTCCTGCACTGAATGATCCTGGTAACTGACCAGCTGCCTCCATTCCTAGAATGGTAATTGCCCTTACATCTGTCCTCCTCGATAGAATGGCACAGCCCTTACATCTGTCCTCCTCGACAGAATGGCTCAGCCCTTATATCTGACCTCCTCATTAGAATGGTTATAGATCTCGATACTCATATTAGTCATGGAAGGAACCAATCCTCTCACCATGACGGAATGTCTTAGCCCTTACATATGACCATGGAAGGAACCAATGCTCTCACCATGTCAGAATGGCTCTGGATCTCAACACTGTCTCTGGGAGGAAGCCTCGATCTGGAGAACAACAAGTCTCTCTCTGAAGTACTCAAACTTCAGCCTAGCCAATGGCTTCGTCAATACATCAGCTATCTGTTCCTCCGTCGCAACATACAGGAGCTTCACTGCTCCTCTCTGCACCATATCCCTGATATAGTGATATTTGATCTCGATATGCTTCGACCTGTCATGGAACACTGGATTCTCTGACAACTTCACGCAACTCTGGTTGTCACAGTGTATACAAGTAGCATCCAACTGAAGATCAAATTTATCAGACAGTAGCTTCCGCAGCCATACTGCCTCACAACTAGCTTAACAAGCTGCGACAAACTCTGCTTCAGCCGTACTCAGTGCCACACAGGATTGCTTCCTGCTAAACCAAGAGATCACACCTGATCCCATACTGAAGCAACATCCCGAAGTACTCTTCCTGTCGATGGCTCTGCTTGCCCAATCTGAATCAACATAACCCTCCAGGTTAATCTTCTGATTCGCATCGTACTTGAGCCCATAATAAACTGTACCCCTGCATGCTTTGCAACCATTAGGTGAACATGTCTCAATGTGTTCACAGCAAAGCAAATATTTGGTCTCAGGTACATTAATGACCCAATCATCTGACGATACATCGCAGCATCAACCGACTCTGATGAAGCATCACTCAATAGCTTCATGTTCGATGCCATAGGTGTAGCCATAGCTTTGCAGTCCATCATCCTGAACCTCTTCAGGATCTCTACTGCATACTTCCCTTGTCCAAGGAAGATTCCATCTGTACTTTGCCACACCTCCATGCCTAGAACAATAGTGCATCGACACATAACAGGAGCATCACTAGTCTTCTGTCTTCAACCTTGAAGCAAAGGTTGGAATCCGCTTTACTCTCAGTAAAGCCTAGAGTCATCAGTAATCTGCCCATCCTGTCATACCATGTCGAACCTCAGGATCTTCTGCAATCACTCCCTCTGAAGCAGAGCATCATACTCCCTCTGTCTTCCGTACTCTATGCACTGAAACATTCTGTACTGGAGTGACAAGTAGTATCCATCTAGGATCACTGGATACTAAGATCCTCTATCTAGAACTTCTTCAAAAGTTCATCTTGCACCCATCTATGAGCTTGTCATCCTCTATCAACCTTGTAGCAAAGGTTAATATATTTATCAAGCTCATCATGTATGTGTTATCCCATGGGTGTCTTCTGAACTCGTACAAGGCCTTCTTTCATTTGCACACATGATTATGCATATCATGTGACTTCACTTCTATTAGCTGTAAATGTTCCTTCGTAGACTATGCCTTCTCTTCGTGAGAAGCCTCATGCTACGAATCTTGCTTTGTATCCCACGATGTTTCCATCTACTGCAATATGGAACTATGAAATTCTCTTCAGGTCTCGATATAGCACCTAGACATCATTTTTCTTGAACTGGTCTTCCCTTTCTTCTTGGAGGCTGGAAGGTTCTGCATCAATGATGTCACTGCACTCATCATATTATTCTTTGTTTTTTAACTGTCATCACTTGTTCTTCGGAACAAGTCTTCATTCTTCTTTGCTTGTAGACGATTATGTATATGATCTTTCCTACAAGTCAAATGCATTTGTATGGTTAGAACATTTCATAAAGAATATTCATATTGGCAAATACTTATGCATAAATATATGATCATGCAACTACTTTAGCCAATACAACATTCATCCATATCTCACTGAACTTTCTAGATGCCTTCCATCTCTACCAGGACAACATTGGGATTGTGCACTAATCCAATATGTCAGCAAAGAGGTTTCATTCTATATAAGTAGCAATGGAGAATTTGTATAGCACCATGAGCTACTTACCCATCACATGCATATTAGTAGTATACTGTCGTTAACACAAAAATCCTATCATGCATCAACTGAATATAAACAAATGCATAACAAAATAATAATATCATGAAATGACAATTGAATACTTATCTTTATTTGTTTCGTGGGTATACTCCTTCTTGAACCTTCAGCTTCATCGTCTTCTTCATTCATGACCGCATCGTTTCTGATCCAAATGATATGGAGGATAAGAATTTCTTCAAGAGTTGAGTTCTTCATATTCCTCATTGCTTGAGGGATCTTCTTTGGATGATGAGAGCTTGATCTTCAGTTTCTTCCATCTTCCCTTCTCTTCTTATGAATCGAGCTTCTTATTCTTCTTGAAGTCTGCTGAAATGTAATCACTTCATTCTAGAACACATTCCTTGAATGAATGAATTCCACGATCCTGGGAGGCCATTCAAGGTGGCCATCACCACTTCTGCATTCTTCATCGCTTCAAGTTGTTCTTGATTTGAGAGACTCTTATGACTACATGGTCTCTGCATTCTGGATCTTCACATTCTTCAAGTAGTTTCTTTAGGTCATATTCTGATTTTGTTCTTTCCTTCAAATAGTTTGAAATTCAAAAAGACCTTCAACAGCTTTGCTTGCAATAGGTAGTGCTCTGTAATGCACATGTGCAAGCCTTCTATGCCAAAGCTCATTTGGCTCTATTGTGTCATGGACCAAGGCTTGTTCTAGATGGCCCTTCAATTTGAACAAGCCTCCTTCTTGTTCTCCAATCACTACCGCATCATCGATAGTATTTCCTTTTGGCCACATGATGACTTGACCATCTATGAATACAATCCGCATTCCTTTTACATCAATGCTGAAATGGAGAGAAGGTTCTTCTTGAGTCCTAGAACAAACAATACTTCTTTCATTGTTAGAGACTTACCAGGGTATAGCTTGTATGAAGATTCCTCACTACCTTTTATTGGACATTGGTAGTCATCTCCTAGTCATTCATGTTCTGATAGTCTCACAAAGGATTCCTTGAATCCCGTCATATGTTTGTAAGCCCCACTGTCTATAAGTCAATCATCACTTCCATGAGTAATGTTACATGTGAGAGCTGATATCAGAACATATTCATCCTCGCTTGAAGAATCTTCACTTTCATATCTGGATCTCTTTCTGGATGGTTCATCATCCTCTGCAGCATGAGCATGATGTCTTCTTTGGCCTTGTCTCCCTCTGAAACTGGAACCTCCATGCTCATGTAGGTGTCCAATCCAAAGAGATAAAATACTTCTATGCTTGGAAGTTTTCAACTTCACCAAGCTTATCATCAATCTGATCACTTTGAAATGAGAACCTCAAATGGAAATAGCAAAGGATTAGATCTTACCGATTTGAGGTGTCTGCCCTTGTCCCGGTGTTTGCTGATCTAGGGTTTGTCGCAGAAACCCTAATTTTAAAAACTTGGAATCCTTTATATCTGATTGGATGAATAGATATATCTCTTCAAATGGATCTGTCCAATGTACTCCTTTTCTGAAAACAGTGAAGGGAAACTCCCGGAACAGGAAGCCCTAATTTTCTGATTTCTTCTGCAGAAATTCCTGTTACTGTTTCTGTGATATCTCTGAAATTACTGATCCTTTGTGTCTGAAATTTCTCACTGAGGTAATATCGCATGTCCCTGATCCCACACCACAGGTTTCATCAAAATTTGTTTCACCATTGTGGATTTATGATCCTTTTCCCAAGGTAACCTGTTACTGGACTGTTCAGAACAGTGAAGTTGTACGACATGCCACATGTCACTGGTTCATCTTCTGAGTCTGAACTTCGGACCACAGAAATTATAGTCCGTGAAATTTCTGGAACATCTTCCAGAATGCTATTTGGACCTCTGTATCCCAAGATATTGCATATCTCCCCAGGTGTCCTGTTTATGGATGATTTCTGGAAGAGGCTAGAACCCTAACTTGGAGAGATCATATCTCCCATAATATAGTGAATTAGAGGATACCCTTTGGACAAAGTGTTCATCACGATTTTATCTTCGGCCCCTACAATTTTCCGCTTTTGAGACTTCTCCAATATTTGAATATAGCGACTGTACCAAAACTTATCAGTTTTAGCATTTAGGGTTTCTCTAGCTTGGGGTCAAACTAGGGTTTGACTTTCCCAGAGATTTACCCAACCAAATTTATTGATCCAGGTCTCTAAATTTCGGTTTTGATGAGGAGAAAAATCCTATTCTAGTCTCACCCAAAAATTCCTCTTCTGTAGAAAGCCCTAATTTCCTCATCGAAACTGAAAATGCTTGAAATTGAATTCTGTATCGACAGAACGATGCACCATTTAATGGAGAGTCATCTTAGCATACTTTTGCTGAAAATCTGTGGAGGAAGATCCACAAAATAGGAAGCCCTAGTTCCTGTAGCTGCACAATGTCTTCTTCTCAGGTTAGCTCTGATACCATGTTAGTTTTTCAACATTTAAGCTAGCATTATGACAAGATCTTTTCACTGAGAGAATAACAAGCACAGCAATAACATAAGCACATCACAAGAGACAAGAGACACAAATCTTTTAGGAGGGGAAACCATAAATGGATAAAACCCCTCAACTTCCTCTAAGATAGTATCACCACAAGATGTGATCCCAAAACAGTAAGATGACCTCCCAACACAACAGCAGCCTTCTGTCTTCTATAAAGCCAAAGACTTCCTTCTCCAAAGGTGTACCACACTTAAGAGAGCAAGAGAGCTAAGTCACAAGTGATAAATAGAGAGACTCTCACTCTCTATTTATATTCTTCCGTTGACTTGAAGTGCACTCAACCTAATAATTACTACTCGAGCCTACACCTTAATTAGTGTATAATAACTCAAGTGCCCCTAAACTGTGGGGACTTACCCAATGACTTGATATGACTTGTTTACATTATAATCCTCCCGATCAGAACATCGGGGCATGACCACATGACTCAAATACATAATAGAAACATCCTGGAATAAACATCGGGTTACAATAATATAAAATACATAGAATAATACATTCCGAAGTTACATATACATCAACACCCTCCACGTGAACCAGTCAATGAGATGGGAGCACCCTATCTCGAAAGGCCAGTAAGGAAGTAGATATCCTCTACCTCAACTGTCAGAATATGAGCCCCAACCTCAACGTATTGTTGCTCTGAATTCCACATCCGGAGTATATGCTCAAACAATTGCTCATGTGATACCATACCGGGAGTCCAGAAGAATTTTAGGAGTCCATAGTCTCTTAATGTGGCTATGCAACCCGCAGTCCTTTCGGTGAAGGCATCATCATTATCATGCTGTCTCTCTTTCCATTTAACCATTTTTTATCAGCTAGAACCTGCCAAAAACAATCACAAGACCCATTGGAATCATTCTTAATCATTCAAATAAAATGAAATGGTCTAGTTTTGCTTGTGTGAATAGTTTTACATCTTCATGGCCAACACCGCTTGTGCGCTTTGTTTTGGGCGTGGTTCTAGCGAGGTATCACGTATCCCGTAAGGGATAGGAGCGGTGCCCATTTCCACAATTTTAGGGATTTCCACAGAATCCAAAAACACCATCAAAAGTCAAAATTAAAGGCATAAGGTGAAAGAGTACGGTCCAGGCTATTACCTGGAACTAACGGTACTCGAATCCGACGATGGAAACTCCCGATATCAGCAACTAAAGATCTGGCTAGGAAAGTGCTCGAAATGCTCTACACTATAGGTAAATAGTAAAATGTTTTGATTTTTCACTATTTACATGACTTTTATACACATTTTTGTGTTTGACATGCTATAGTTTTGGTTTAAAATCACTTATTACTCAAAATCTATCAGTCATAATCCCTTAATGTTAGTTATTGGTGCATTTAACACTTGTTTTGAGTCGTTGCACGACAGTAGCAGTAATGTTTTGGAAGTTTGTTTTTGACTTTTTTGCACTACCATAAAATGGAAAAAGTCGTTGAGCGTTTGTTATGACACTTTGGTCATGCTCTCGAAACTCATTATCAAAGGTCCGAGTCCATTTCTGATCGTTTTCAGGCTCGTAAAATCTCTCATTTTGAAAAGACACATAATGGAGTCTTCTTTAAACTCTTTTCAGGCTCCTTAAATATGAAAATATTGTTGAGTGATCTTGTCTTCTTCATGCTCGTTAAAGTATTTGAAGAGTCGTCTCTCTGACGGTAGGTTATCTCTTTTTCGGTTCGGATAGACTATTTACAAAAAAGGAAAACTCCAGCCAATCATGACTAGAAGAGTTCTCTAAGGTATAATTTTATACTTTTTTGGGCCTTAGAGACTAAATCATACGAAAAAGGACCCTTTGAAGTCTTCTTCCATGGTCGTTCAGACTCTCTACACATGAACAATACCAAGTTTTCTTTCATTGGAATCGTTAAATTAAACATTGAGAGACCCATTTTTGGGAACAAACCCATCCTCTCTCAGGTTCATAAAACATATAAGTTTGGACTTGCTTTCAGACAAGCTATATTGAGTGTTTGTTATCCTCTTTGAACTCGTAAAACTGAAAAGAGGCACTCATCAACCATGATGGGGGAAATGGGAAGGGAATCATTTTGCAAATAAATGGTAGTAGTTTGCCGTTACCTTTGAACATGGCACTTTTCTGCATATCATTTCAGTCAATTGGGTCTTCAGCCGATCTCCGTGATGATCCACTTTCATGAGTCATACCACTCCTTTGAGTCTTTCAAAAGAATGCATTGTCCACTGTAGCATTGTGTGTTTGTCTTGTCTAGTCATGCTGCTAAGTCTTTTATTGTGCCGCCTGATGTTTAAAGGGAAGTTGAAGAAGTTTTACCTTTGTAGTCAAAATAGTCTCTGTGTCAGTACTTTTGAGTCAGTCTTATGATTACTACATTCACATCATTCTAGAACTATGTTTCGAGTTTCATGTCATCGATGTGGGACTCATCATGGCCCTCCTTGGACGAGACTATTCCCGTCGACATCAGCTCATCATCCGGGAAATAGTCTTAGAAACAAAAACTTAGTACCTTGAGATTTTTATGCCTTAACGAGAAATTCTCTCGCTCTCGACATAGGTTCACATCATCGACCTTTGATCGATAGAATCCACTGGGTGTTCGAGATCAGGACATCTATTCACACTCAGTAAATTGTACTAGGGTACCTTGGGAATCATTGACATCAATGGTGATCTCCCTTGCACTTGTTAATGGTTCACATCATTGACCAGTAATCAAGTGGTTTCTACCATGTTCGACTTTAGATCATTGTAATCACATGGATAGAATCGTACTTTGTGGAAGACGAGACGAAGACCCTAGGTATTTGTTTAGTGCTCATTGCTTTCCCCAGGTTGCGATGGAGTTTTGTATATCTAGCATGGATCCACATTTGTATGGTTGTGGCTATGCTCAAATTTGCATCTGTATGACATAGATCTACATTGTATGTCTAGTAGCTATGTCCAAGTTTGAGTCCTCTATCACATGGATCTACGCTGTATTCTAGTAGCCATGCTTGTTTATTCCTCCCATGGATCTGCCTTGTATTGGTCTGTAGCAATGAGTTGGTTACATGTGTTTATGAGTCAAAAATATCGATGTACTACAGATGCCTACTTGATGACATGCTCTTATTGAGCTAACATTTTCACCTCGAAGTGAAAATTGGTTCTCTCAAAGCTCTCGTTTATCGTATCCCTCTAAGTCTCATGCTTGGGGGGGCATTCTGTTATACCCAAATCCTATCACCACCATGTGATAAGACCCTTAAATTCCATGTTTTCCCTTAATCCCAGCAATTAGAGTGGAAACCTACTCTGTTTGTCAATTCTACATGGAAAAAATCAGCACCATGCTTTACCTGTGGCCCATGAGTGGTACCTTGCTCACACCACCTGTATCCTATTTTCCATAAGCGGTGTCACCACCTATGGTATTTTTTCCATAAGAATTTCTCATCTAAACCACTCTGTCATAAGAGAAGAAAAGTGGTACCCTAGCTAAAATGGTAAAAATAGAAGTTTCTCGAGGCTTCTAGATCATAAGCCTATTGTCCTCCCTTATCCTTGTCATTGTGGGTCAATTGGGCTTGAGATCCCCCATCATAGGATCTTAGAGCCACCTCATCCACAAATCTATCAACTATTCCTATCCATTGAGCCTTATAAATACAAGCTCATGTCCATAGTTGAGGAGGAGAACTATAGAGGTATTGTTATGCTGTTGGATTGACTACTTAGCCCAAGCCATTAGAGAGCATAGAGAGCAAAGTTGGAGCTTATGGGGATGAAGTGTTTGTCTCGTGGAGATTCTTGTCGACACTAAGGCATTGGTTGTAAGCTTCTCCATACATCTTTAATGCAAATCTGATTTCCATCCCACATTACTGTTGTTTTGATTTCGCAGGTACATGTTGTTAGATTCCTTAGTCACTAACATGGATAAGTAGATGATTTTCTGGTAGCTTTGATGTGTTTGCATGTTTGATCTGTTTTCAAGTACACAGGTTCACTATCGAAGCAGCATTCTAGGTTTCTATGAAATATAGGGAAGGTCTTCATCCTTTGTCGTTCACTCATTTTTTCTGGATCTGAACCATTCAGACCATAGGAACAGCTTCTGTCTGCAGAAGGTGAAATATTCCTGGTTAAAATAGAACCCAAAGTTCGCTAATATAGGATATTAATGGGACGAAGAGATAGTCACACAGATTATAGATTTCTTGCATGAATATAAGGATCTGTTCCCTACCAATTTCTTAGAGATGAAGGGAATAGCTGACAACCTAGGAGAGATGAAAATACCGCTGAAACCAGATGCTAATCTAGTCAAACAATGACCCTATAGCTTGAATCCAAGGTATAAATAAAAGGTAAAAACAAAATTGAATTGCATGCTCGATGCATGGATCATTGAACATGTCGAGGAATTAGAGTGGATCAGCTCTATAATAATCCAGGATAAGAAAACCATAGGTGAAATAAAGATCTGTGTTGACCTAAGGAAGCTGAATGATGCATGCTTGCATGATCCATTCCCAACACCATTTACAGATGAAGTATTGGAAAGCGTTAGAGGACAAGAGATGTATTCATTCACTGATGACTTCTCTGGCTATCATCAAGTTAGGATCATGAAGGAGGATCACCATAAAATGACCTTCATCACAGAATGGGGATGCTACTAGTATATGGTAATTCCCTTTGGACTCAAGAATGCACCTGCTATTTTTTCTAGAATAGTAGTTTCTGCTTTTAAATATTTCATTCATAAATTTCTTGAGGTCTACTTTGATGATTGGACTATGTTTGGTCGAGTAAGAGACCATACTGAGAGTTTGCAGATGATGTTGGGCCGCTGTCGCCAGTATTAGATCATGCTCAATTCCAAGAAATGTATTTTCTACGCACTGTTTGGTGTG
This sequence comes from Pseudotsuga menziesii, assembly GCA_001517045.1. Lineage (NCBI taxonomy): Eukaryota > Viridiplantae > Streptophyta > Pinopsida > Pinales > Pinaceae > Pseudotsuga > Pseudotsuga menziesii. The sequence continues at coordinate 171,658 of LPNX011125397.1, read as the reverse complement.
TTGTTGGCTCATGTTATATGTCGCAAAGGAATTTTGGTCGACCCAACAAAATTTTTGATTATCCTTGACCTACTACCACCCACATTAGTCACACAACTCAGATTAGTGTTAGGTCACATGGTCTATTATAGAAAATTCATTAGAGGATATGCAGAGATCACTACACCTATGGAGAAGTTGCTGAAGAAAGATGCAAAGTTTCAAAGGACTGAACCTTGCCAGGAAATCTTGGATAAGTTAAAGAACAAGATGGCCACTATGCCAATACTTGTATTTTCGGACTGAAAGAAGGAGTTCCATGTTCATGTCGATGCATCATTTGTCGCGCTTGGCATTGTCTTGACACATCCAGGAGAGGGTGAGCTTGAACACCATATTGCTTTTGCCAGCAGGAAACTCTCGACGACAGAGAAAAAATACACCACGATAGAGAGAGAAGGCCTCGCCATGGTCTATGCATTGTAAAAGTTTTGACACTACTTGTTAGGTGGACATTTCAAAATGTACACTGATCATTCAACATTAAAATACCTAGTCAACAAGTTAGTGTTGGGGGGGGAAGATCTGTCGATCGCTCCTCCTATTTCAGGAATTTGACTTTGAGGTCATAGTGAAACCTAGTCGATTGAATGTCAGGCCAGATCAACTGTCAATGATAAAAAATGGTGAGGAACCAACCAGTCTAGAGGATACATTTCCCAATGTGCAATTATTTGCGATCCACATGATGGATGATCAAAATTCATAGTTTAACACTATCACCCATCTCCTCAGCACAAGTTATGCACTTGAAGGATTATCCACTAACCAATAGAAGAATTTGGTTGTTAGAGCTATTGATTGCGGGACATCTGTACAAGTTGGGCACGGATAAAATATTGCGCCAATGAGTTTTCGACCATGAGCGACCTTGGGTAATGAGTGAAGCACATGTTGGTGTTGTAGGAAGACACTATGTAGGAAAGGAAACTGTGTGTAATATATTACAAGCATGACTATGGTGTCCAACCATAAATATGGATACTACTAAGTTTCTACAGACGCTGTGATATCTACCAGAGAAAAGGGAAACTGTCGCGTCGCGACGAGATGCCACTTGCATCGTAGATAACACTGCAAGCATTCGACAAGTGGGCTGTTGATTTTATTGGACCGATCAGTCCCTTAGGAAAGATAACTGATGCGCGCAATATTATCACTGCGACAAACTACTTAACTAGATGGGAAGAAGCCATGCCTATTAAATATTGCACCGCTGCGACTATGACAAAGTTTTTATTTGAAAATGTGGTGACCAGATTTGGCTGTCCAAAAATTCTACTCAAGGACCAAGGTACGCATTTTGTTAAAAAAATGATTGCTAAGGCTTACTGTAGAGTTCCAGATCCATCATAAGAAGATGAAACCCTTTCATCCTTAGGTGAATGGAACAGTTGAAGCCTTCAAAAATATTTTGCAGAATGCATTAATCAAGGTGTGCAACGTGTGCTGAGATGATTGGGATTAGAAATGTCAGCTGTGCTATGGGAATACCACACAACTTGCAAACGATTTTCAGGGAACACCTCATTCAGACTGGTGTATGGCCAGGAAGCTGTTGTTTCAATGGATTACATCGTGCCAAGCCTACGAATTGCTGCACTAACGGAGATGACTGACGGAGATGTTGTTGCACCTTGTTCAGATGGAAGAGGAACGCTTTGTCGCAGGATTCCATTAGACTTCCAAAAAGTAGAGGCAGAAAGCATGGCATGATCGCCATATCTGGGTTAATCCATTCAAAGTCGTAGGACTTGTATTGTTGTATGAATTTTTTTTGTAAACATCTAGGGAAGCTAAAAATGCATTGGATAGGGTGTTATAGAAGATTTTACCACACCAGGTGAATCACACTTGTATGGCCTTCCCCTGTCCCTGTGCAGACTCCTTAGACCCCTTGGACCAATTTGTGTCCTTTGATGTTCCCTAGACCATCCCTAAAAACATGTGAAAATTGCTATATGTGACTTTTAAACCCCTTATCACGTATATATGCAGGTTTGACCTCTAAAACCACGTACATTGGGATGTGTACAAAAATCCAAATCCCTTTGGAGTTTTCCTTGACATGGATCTGACTCACTTGTCTCCTGGCCTTCCATATGCCTTGAGATCACTCGGATTCAACCTTTCATTACCCCATTGAAAAGCTATATAAGGAACCCTTTGGATACATTGAAGGCATAAGAGAATTGAGAGCAAAGAAACTATAGTCCATTGTTGCCAGAACTTGTGCTTGAGTTTGCATCCCTTTGTCCCTTGGAGCACTTTGGTGTTTTTCCCAAGCTTGCTTTTTTCTTGTGAGCTTGCTATCGAGAGATGGAGGATTGAGGTGGTGGAGGCCCAAGTGGGGGATTCAGTTTCTCTGATTCGCAGATGTGCCAACAAAGGTTGTATTCATTGTAATCTCTGATTTTATATAATAGAAATATATTTTCCTGTCCAATAATGTATGTTTGAATGAATATTTTATCCATGGATGTGTTCAAATGCTTATACATTGTTGATTATATATGCTAGAGTAGATCTAACACCAATATCTATAGTATGCTTGTCTTGTTTACTTGTTGTTGAGGAAGTGATTTATCAATTCACGCTGAAGTTGGAAAGCTCAACGAGGATCTACTTCAACCGTTAGAAATAAGGTACAAGGTCTGATCCTTGAGTGTTAGATATTTGATTTCTCTTGCATATTGGAAAGGATTGATTTATGGATTCAAGCTGTCTATTGTGGTACCCCAAGCCATAGGAATTTCTCTCCGTAATAGAATTGGCGACTTCGCTGGGGATGTTCCTTGTTTTTGTTTGGGTTTGGGGGCACAATTGGCTTGATATTCTTGACTTGCTCTTTGTTTCTCCTTGTTTTTGTGTTGCATTTTATAGTATGTTCATCCATTGACACTCCCCTTTATTGGTTTGACCCTTGGCCTGGTTTTTACCACTGTCTTCTTTGTATACGCAGGTTTTTAGCCAAAAGTCGCATACATACGTGGATTTTTGGGCAAAATTCATGTATACACACAGGTTTTTGGCCAAAATCCATGTATACATGCAACTTTTTGGCCAAAAGTCACGTATATATGCAGTTGTTCTTTAAACAGTCATGTACATCCTCCCTTTTGGTGAGTTTGATGTTGTGGGAAGTTCTTGGGTGGGTTGTGAGTGTGGTTGGGTCTTCCTTGGGTCTGATGTTGTCTGTTGGATGCTTCTTTTGTGACTAGAAACCAATTTTTCATTGATTTTTCTTTGAAAATAGTTTTAGTCATTTATCCTTGTTTGTTTTGCCATTAGTGCATTACTTTTTTTTGTCTCAGTGTCTTGCTGGGCTTGTGTTTTATAGTTGCTGTAGATACTGAGAGTTTTAGATGACTTTTATTGCATTTTTCATTCTTTTATATTGAGAAATACAAGGTAGTTGCATTTTTTGCATATGGATTTGAGGAGGTACTTGCATTGGATTACTTGGATGAGAGTTGTATTTAGGCTTTCATATAGGAAGGATTGCATTGGAATTCGGAAAGGAATATATATTTATGCATCTCATGTAGTGGCATACCCTATTTTTCATTTGACAAAGATTGCACTTAGCATTGTTTGTTATGGTGTGCATATTTACTTCATTGCTGAGTCATAACTTCATTAGTTGCATGATCATTTCCCTTTGAGTAATTATAGCCATTAAAATCAATGCATAATTTAAAATGTATTACACTATTTTCTTTGATAAGGTACACCAACAAGATTAGGTTTTAGGGTCTTGGAATAGTTCATTGTGAGTAAATTCTCCAAGACCACTAAACAACAACATGTATGTGTCTGTCCAGGTGAGAGTGTGAAATTCCTTGGTATAATTGATGTTTCTTAGGATCCTCCTCTTAAAAGGGAGTTAAGCACGATGTAGTGTGAGAAGTTATTGATTAGGATGACCCCTAGTCATAACTGAGTAGCATCGGAGATATTTCCAGGATTGTATTTGTATCTGAGGGCTCTTTCAAGAGTTTTGGGCTTTGCTACCCTGCCCATACGGTCAATCCCACCTACGAATGTCCGCCTAAGCATTGATTATATTGAGGTGACCTTAGTTTCCTTACCTAAGTTATCGAGGGGGTACTTCGTAAAGGTTATTCTGCAGGTGTCCAAGCTAGGTAGAGGTCAGACAACACAGTCGATTTATGCGTTGAAGCTGAGGGCCACTATAAATGGTTATATACCTTCGCTTGTAGTTTATGGGAGTTTCGAGCCTCTCCTAGGCGAGACATAACTGCTGCTTTCAGGAGATCACATATCTTCCCCTTGGTTTGCTTGTATTTTGGCTGTATATTTTCTTAGGAGTGTGCTCTTTGTGCACTAGTTGGCATTTTGGATTGTGCTTACTTGAGTATATTTATGCTCTCTTGAGTTCGGGTCCTTTTATTTTTGGCATGCCTGGTATCCTATTACCCGTACTTGGTCCTAGTATGGACCCTGGTATTGGAATTGGGGGCATCACAGCCCCTTAGCGTGCTCATAGATTTGGGAGTGGTCATATTCCATATTCTACTCCATTTATGGAGGATGTTGACTCCCTTCTCTAGGTCTTTACATCGGTGGTCACCCTCACGGGAGTGGTTGTGGATGCGTGAACGTTGGGTCTACACCTTACTTTCCTTTTTATGTCTCATCGTTCACCACATTGTTTCCTTTGGGTGCATTTGTCATGATCATTTCTCCATCTATCCTATAGTTTGGATTCTTTATTGACTATTTTAGGTTGTTTTGGACTAATATGGTTGTCATGTAGGGTCCAGTTTCTGTACACTCTCTCCAAGGTTTAGACCTATTCATTTCTATCACAGGTATTATGTCTGAACTAGCATATAGGATAGGATTTCACATCCGCTTGCACTTATGCATTGCCTTATGACCATTCCATCTTAACCTTAGGTACGAACCCATTCCATGGTATCATAGAACCTTCATGCTACTATTAGAAGTCGTACTATGTGAATGTTAGAGCTTTCCTATACATGGGTGTCCTAGTTAGCTCCCCTTTGCATTTGGTACCCATGCTGTGAGTCCTCTCTTAGGTCCAAGAGTCCGTTGTATAGTATCTCCATGACATTTTGCAAGAGCCTCATACTCCTCTTGATCTTTTGCTGGCCTATTTCCCCTAGGAATCCCTTATGTCAAGTTGTAATTACATTATCATGAGCTTTGCCTGCCTTATTGAGCCTTACGTCGGCTTCCCTGACTTTGAGTTTCAGCCATATAGCCTGAGCTTGTCTCATGTCTAGCCATGCAGAGCCATTTCATATATCCTTTGCATCTTGATTCCCTATTTTTACCGGGTGGAGACTTTCCCCTGAGTGTCGCTATCCTACACATCTATCCTTGCATTGAGCATAGGTATGTTCCACTACTTGGAACTAGTTTGTTTGCCCATTATGACACTCGTCTCCTCCTAGTATGTAACTATAAAGTAGTTTTATTCTTTTTCAAGCTTTTTAAATATTTAAAAAGTCCAAAAAAAATTAAAAAATGAAAAAGCCGGACAAGTAAAGATGTTATCTTTTGGCAACTGTCGAGTCGTGTCTCCTTCAAACAGAGCACTGTATATCACATCCATTGGTTGGGTTTATATTTTGAATTTAGGAGCTGTACTCATTTATCTGAGTTTATCTCCATCGACTAGTTAAGCTTCTAGTCCCCATGGAGCCTCTGTCGATGCCTCTTGTGTCACAGAGATGTCCCAGTTTTGTATATCGATTCTATGGTGCCTTTATTTAGTCACCATTCACTGTTATGCTCTTGTTCAAAGGAAATTGAAACCTAAGTCGGCCATTCCTCAGTTATATTGACTTTGCATGTCGGCCATTCCTGGTACAGTTACTGGTTCATGCACTTTATGATCGAGTCCTTCCACATTATACAAATTTGATGAGTACCTCGTGTTGGATAATGGGGGATGCCTTAATGCCCTCCTTCCAGCAGATTTCATCCCATCGAATTCAGATCATTTATTCTGGGATTGGAATCTAGAGTAATTTTTGAGTGCCTTGAGACTTGCAGTCATCAGTGGCAGGTTCTGTCGCCATCGACAGTATTTGGGTATACATCAATGTCCCTTGATCGATGGATACTCTCAAGTGTTCGACCTCAACACCTCTATTCACATAGCAGGACTTGTACTCATAGCAGTTTGTGTAGAAGACCTTCTATATTGGTGGCATCTCTTATATGCTACCTCCTTGATTGTGCCAGTGTTCATGAGATTTCATCTCTCGTGACTTGATTCCAGTATATGTCAGACATTTCCAGCTATTATGGAGATCTTGATCTATTGTATATCTTCAACCATTATGGAGATCATGATCCTTTGTATATCTTCATCATGGAGATTCGGTTCTATGTACATGGCGATGACCACTTATGTCATATTTTGTATCATTCCTATTCATGGCCATTGTACTCTTATGTATCTGGGACTGCTATATGTATTTGCAGTTATGTGCAGAGTTGTATCATTGTACTATGCTGATTGGGTGGCTAGTCTTCCATTTGGGATCCTTCATCACTCCACTTCTGGGATGGACTTATAATGTATTTTGGCCATCGTATGACCCCTCTGACCTCACAAATTAGGGGGCATCTGTTATAGCATATTTTACCACACGAGATGAATCACACTTGTATCACCTTCCCCTATCCCTATGCAGACTCCTTAGACCCATTGGACCATTTTTTGTCCTTTGATGTTCCCTAGACCATCCCTAAAAACATGTGAAAATTGCTATACACGACTTTTAAACCCCTTATTGCGTATATACACAGGTTTGACCTCTAAAACCGCGTACATCGGGATGTGCACAAAAATCCAAATCCCTTTGGAGTTTTCCTTGACATGGATCCGACTCACTTGTCTCCTGGACTTCCATATGCCTTGAGATCGCTCGGATTCGACCTTTCATTGCCCCATTGAAAAGATATATAAGGAACCCTTTGGATACATTGAAGGCATAAGAGAATTGAGAGCAAAGAAACTATAGTCCATTGTTGCCGAAAATTGTGCTTGAGTCTGCATCCCTTTGTCCCTTGGAGCACTTTGGTGTTCTTCCCAAGCTTGCCTTTTGCTTGTGAGCTTTCTATCAAGAGATGGAGGATTGAGGTGGTGGAGGCCCAAGTGGAGGATTCAGTTTCTCCAATTCGCAAACGTGCCAACAGAGGTTGTATTCATTGTAATCTCTGATTTTATATAATAGAAATATCTTTTCCTATCCAATAATGTATGTTTGAATGATTATTTTATCCATGGATGTTTTCAAATGCTTATACATTGTTGATTATATATGCTAGAGTAGATCTAACACCAATATATATAGTATGCTTATCTTGTTTACTTGTTGTTGAGGAAGTGATTTATCAATTCAAGCTAAAGTTGGAAAGCTCAATGGGGATCTACTTCAACCGTTCGGAATAAGGTACGAGGTCTGATCCTTGAGTCTTATATATTTGATTTCTCTTGCATATTGGAAAGGATTGATTTCTGGAGTCAAGCTCTCTGTTGTAGTACCCCAAGCCATAGGAATTTCTCTTCGTAACATAGGGCCATATACGATTGCGCACATCACTAACGCGGGTGCAGTAAAATTGCAGAAACTAGATGGAACATATGTTGCGGGTATGGTGAATGAAAGTCACCTAAAACCTTACTATGAAGGCTGCAACATGCTTGGATAAGGTTCTGACATGAAAAAAAAAAGAAAAATAAGAGAACACAAGGAAACTGTTATGTCGCACATCTTCGACAGAACTAGGAAAAGCACAGGAAAAAGTGGGAATGACAGGTTGGATGACATTAAAGTGCAGATATTTGACGTAGATTAAGGAGGTTGTGACAACTAAGTATCATTAATTTAAATATATATGAGGAGAATGGCAACATGTGTTTTGGTCCCATCAGTCATCCGCATCATAACTTCCATAACTTCCCTGCAAGTACAACTCAGAACTTGAGTAATCGAAATAATGAAGGACACATCGACCAAGAAGCCAACATGATCGACAAGACCTCAACCTCCCATCAAAGTGATGATCACAGGACACAGAGGTGCCTATCAAGTGAATCTTCATCGACAATTTTTAGTTTATTTGCACCTAGTGAGCACGAGAGAACTAGAGCCGAGAGATCAAGAGCTGAAACCTGTAGCAAAGAGCGAGCCAAAACCCATGGTTATAGAGATTTCTAGTGCTAGTGATTTATCCGACGTAAATATCAACTTGACATGCCCAATTGAGGAATAAATTGAATCAAATTAGGTTCAACAACCCGAGCAGCAACTAGAACTCAAAGCAATGGCACGATCGAGGAAGCAACCAGTCCCTGCAGCCGGTTCGACCCCTATTCCACCCCCTGGTTCGGGCCCTGTGTCGAACCCTACTCAAAATCCACCACAACCAATTATACCACTAAGGAAGGTTGGAGAAAGAGCAACTGGAGAGTCATGCAGGCTGATACTGTCAAAGAAGCGCAAGGCTAAGGTTGTTGTGGATATCCCCGAGGAGGACCTGATGCCCCAGACTCACGACCCCAAGACGCTGACGGCGCCGGGGAAGAGGAAATATTTCCCCAGTATGTTCAGCCAAGGAGAGATGATGCATGGAGGGTAACACTACCAAATAAAGCACACACCAGCTTCGTAACACATAGGGTCCCCAAAAGTGTGCCCCTCTTGAAGGACATAGTGCCGAAGATAGCTAGGATGTCATTCGAAGATGTGGACACCTGCAAGCAGGTGGTGTTATAGCTAATTTTACCACACATGGTTGATCACATATCTATGGCCTTCCCTATCCCTCTTCAGAATCTTTGGACCCCATGGACTGATATTATACTTTGATGTTTCCAAGTTCATCCCTAAAAACACCTGTTTATTGCTATACGTGACTTTTAATCCTATACTCGTGCGTATGCACGAATATTGAACTCAAACCTGTGTACATCAAGATGTGTGCATAAGTCCAAACATTTTTGGAGTTTTCCTTGATGTTTGTTGGAGATACTTGATTCTTGGCCTTCCATATGCCTTGAGAGCGCTTGGATTTGACCCTCCATTGCCCCTTTGGAGTACTATATAAGGAACCCCTTGGATATATTGAAGAGGAGGAATTGAAGAGAAAGGAAACTGTAGTCCATTGTTGTCGTAGCTTGCTTATACTTGAGTCTGCATCCCTTTGTCCCTTTGGAGCACTTTGTGTTCTTCCCAAGCTTTCCTTTGCTTGTGATCTTGCTATTGAGAGATAAAGGATTGAGGTGGTGGAGGCCCAGGTGGAGGACTCAGTTTCTTTGGTTCGCAGACGTGCCGAAAGAGGTTGTCACTTGTCTAATATCTGATTTGATTAATATAAATATCTTTTCCTATCCAATAATGTGCATTTGAATGAATATTGAATCCATGGATATGTTTAATTGCTTATACATTGTTGATTATATATGTTAGAGTAGATCTAACACCATATTATATAGCATGCTTGCCTTGTTTGTTGTTGTTGAGAACAATTGCTAGCGCAAGCGGGATTGGAAAAAGCTCAACAAGGATCTACTTCAACCATCTGGAATAAGGTATGATTCGAGATCCTTTAGTGATAGATGTTTGGTTTCTCTTGCATATTGGGAAGGGATTGATTTCTGCAGTTTATCTGTCTATTGTGGTACACCCCAAGCCATAAAAAGTTTCTCTCCGTAACAGAATTGGTGACCGTACTGGGGATGTTCCTTGTGTTTCTTTGGGGTCTGGGGGCACAATGTGATTCATTTTATTGACTTGCTCTTTGTCTCTCCATGTTTCTGTATCGCATTTTATAGTATGTTCATAAATTGACACTCTCCTTGAGTGGTTTGACCCTTGGCCCTTTTTTACCACTGTCTTCTCTATATACACAGGTTTTTGGATAAAATCCACATATTTATGTGGGTTTTTGGCCAAAAGTCACGTATACATGCAGGTTTTTGGCCAAAATCCACATAAACATACAGGTTTTGGGCCAAAAGTCGCGTACATCCTCTCTTTTGGTTGAGTTTGATGTTGTGGGAAGTTGTTGGGTGGGTTGTGAGTGTGGCTAGGTTTTCCTAGGTTCTTATGGTGTCTATTGACTGCTTCTTTTGTGACCAGAGACCACTTTTCATTGATTTTTCTTTGAATTAGTTGTAGTCATTTATCTCATTTTTTGTTTTTTCATTAGTGCATGACTCTTTTTGTCTCAGTGTCTTGCTGGGATTGTGTTTTATACTTACTACGGAGACTGAGAGTTTTAAAATGACTTTTATTGCATTTTTCATTCTTTTGTAGTGAAAAATACATTAATTGCATTCATATTTGCATCTTAGATATGGATTTAAGGAGGTACTTGCATTGGGTTGCTTGGATGAGAGTTGTGTTTAGGATTTCATATATGAAAGATTACATTGGAATTCAGAAAGGAATAATTTGACATGCATCTCATGTAGTGGCATACCCTATTTTTCATTCTACACAATTGCATTTGGCATTGCTTGTTAGTTGTGCATATTTACTTCACTAATGAGTCATAAATTCATTAGTTGCACAACCATTTACCCTTTGAGTAATCATAGCAAAATAAAATCAATGCTTAATAAAATGAATTACACTCTTTTCTTTTCTAGGGTGCATCAACAAGATTAGGTTTTAGGATCTTGGAATAGTTCATTGTAAGTTAATTCTCCAAGACCACTAAACAAAGCAATTAGGTGTCTGTCTAGGTGAGAGTGTGAAATCCTTGGTATAATTAGTGTTTATTAGGATGCTCTTCTTACACGGGATTTAAGCACGAGGCATCATGAGAAATTGTGATTGGGATAGCCCTTGGTCACTTTTGTGAGCGCCGGAGATATTTCCAGGATTGTATTTCTATCTGTGGGCTCTTTTGAGTTTCGGGCTTTGCTACCCTGCCCATACGGTCGATCCCGCCTATGACTGTTTTCCTGAGCATTGATTATATTGGGGTGACCTTAGTTGCCTTACCTAGGTATCGAGGGGGTACTTGCAGAGGTTATTTTGTAGGTGTCCTGGCCAAGTAGGGGTCGGACAGCATAGTCTCTTTATGCGTTGGAGTTGAGGGCCACTGTAATTGGTTATGTACCTTCGCTTATAGTGTATGGGAGTTTTGAGCCTCTCCTAGGAGAGACATACCTGCTGCTTTCGGGATCTCACATATCCTCCCCTTGGTTTGCTTGTATTTTGGCTGTATATTCTCTTAGGAGTGTGTTATTTGTGCACTAGTGGGATTTTGGGATCGTGGTTACTTGAGTATATTTATGTTCTCTTGAGTTTAGATCCTTTTTTTTTGGCATGCCTGGTATCTTGTCACTCGTCCTTGGTCCTAGTATGGACTTTGGTGTCGGACTTGGGGGCATCACAGCCCCGTACAGTGCTCACGGATTTGGGAATGGTCATATTCCATCTTATACTCTGTTGATGTATTTGTAACTTCAGAATGTATTCATCTATGTATCTTATGTATTATAACCTGATGTTTATTCTGGGATGTATCTATTATGCATTTGAGTCATGTTTTCATGCTCTGATGTTCTGATCGAGAGGATCAATAATGTAAACAAGTCATGTCAAGTCATAATGGGTAACCCTCCGATTGTGTAAGAGTTAAAGTCCCCGCAGTTCCGAGGCACTAGGGTTATTAGACTCTCCTAGTAGAGGTCGGCCCTAGTAGGGTTTTAGTCATGTTGGGATTAGTATAAATAGAGATCTGAGATCTCTATTTAGCACACATAACTCACACACTCAAGTGTAGTGCATAGTTGAGGAAGGAGAAGACACTGAGGCTAGACAAGACGAAGATTACTGTTGTCGAGAGTGCATCTTACTATTTTGGGGTTTTACATCTTGTGCTGATTCTATCTCTGAGGAAGTTGCAGGGTTTTCTCAATTTATGGTTTCCCCGATCAAAAACACTGTGTTCATTGTCTCTTGTGTTTGATTGCTGTACTTGTTATTCTCTTAGTAAATATCCTAACATAATGCTAGCTTAATGTTGAAAAACTAACATGGTATCAGAGCTAACCTGAGAAGAAGACACTGTCCAGCTGCAGGAACTAGGGCTTCCTAGTTTGTGGATCTTCCTTCACATATTTTCAGCAAAAGTAAGGTGGAACAACTCTCCTCCTTAGGGTGCATATTTTTGTCGAAGCAGAATCCAATTATGAGGTTTTTCAGTTTTGGACCTGTCACTGCTGTTGGAAATTAGGGGTTTTCACAGAAGAGGAATGTTTCAGTGAGCCCAGGCCTATATTGATCTCCTCCCCAAAATCGAAGTTAGGGACAAATTTCAAGGCATTTGGGTAGACAGAACTCCGGAAAAGAAAAACCCTAATTTGCTCCTGAACCAACTCTACAGGATTTCAGCTCAAGTTTCAGATACGACATCTTGAACCTGGTAAGATCTAAAATCTTTTCTATTTCCATTTGAGGTTCTCATTTAAGATGTCTCATCATACCAAGCTTGATGAAAAGCTTGAGGGAGTTGAAAAATTCTGAGCCTGGAAGTATAGGATCTCCTTGGTCCTGGAAGAAAATGAATTAGACTCCTACATTCATGAGGAGGTTCCAGTTCCAGAGGGAGATGAGGCAAAGGCCTTACATAAGAAGAAGATGGTTATGGAAAAGAGGATCATTGCTGATTCTATCAAGGATCACCTTATCCCACAGGTGTCCTCTCTCAAGACACCTAAAGCTATGTTTGATGCCCTAACCAAATTGTTTGAAGGGAAGAACATCAATCGGAAGATGACCCTGAGAAACCAACTGAAGAATGTGAAGATTTAGAATGCAGAAACAATCCAATCTTACTTCACAAAAGTTTCTCAGATCAAAGAGAAACTAGAAGCAGTTGATGAAGAAGTGGAAAATGCAAAGATTGTAATGAACACATTAAATGGCCTTCCTGGGTCATAGGATTCTTTCATCCAAGGAATCTGTGCTAGAAAGAAGTTAGTCAAGTTTAGCAGACTATGCGAAGAGTGCTCTCAAGAAGAATCTCAGATAGCAAATCGAGAAGAGAAGATGGGAAGTGAAGACCAAGCTCTTACGGTACACTCCAAGTCTCACTCCAAGTCAAGCAAGAGAAAATCTCATGGTTCCAGAAGTAAGCACTTTCACAAAGATAATACTAGAAGAGATGTATCTAGGATCATATACTATACTTGTGATGAAGTAGGACACTATGCAAGGAATTGTCCTAACAAACAGAAGATAGTAAAGAAGAGAAACAAAAGAAGACATCATGCTCATTGTTATAGCAGATTTCACCACACTAGGTGAATCACACATTGTATGGCCTTCCCCTGTCCCGCTGCAGACTCATTAGCCCCTATGGACCACTTCTTGTCTTTTGATGTATCATCGACCATCCCTAAAAACATTAGAAAACTGATATACGTGGCATTTTCCCCGATAACCGCGTACATACGTGGATATTCCCTCTATAGTCGCGTACATCGGGATTTGTACATAATAAAAAATCCTTTGGAGAGTTCCTTGTCTTGGATCCGACTCACATGACTCCTGGCCTTCCATATGCCTTGAGATCGCACGGATTCAACCTTTCAGTATCACTTTGAAAAGATATATAAGGAACCATTAAGACATTGAAAGAAGAAGAGAGAATTGAGAGTACCGAAACTATAGTCCATTGTTGCCAGAACTTATGCTTGAGTCTGTATCTGTTTGTCCCTTGGAGCACTGTTGTGTTCTTCCCAAGATTTCCCTTTGCTAGTAAGCTTGCTATCAGAGTGATGGA